>JAJOZX010017156.1:0-15000 GCA_023014485.1 Bathynomus jamesi
AAATGTATACACACTTTAAATAATTATAAAGGCAGTGTTTATTAAATACATTTCATTTTCAAAATGTAATAGAATCTACACACATTATTTAATTGTTTTGTCAACGCCTGTTTTCAAACTGACGTCCGTTCTGGTCCAGGCACTGCTGATAACGCGAAGCAATGGAATCGCAAACATCACGAACATTTCGTTTGGTATTTGTGTGCATTCTCGTTCAATGGCTGCTCTCAATTCAGCGACTGTTGCAGGTTTTATAGCGTAGACTTTGTCTTTTAAGTATCCCCATAAAAAAAAGTCTAGTGGTGTGAGGTCTGGTGAACGCGGAGGTATTCTACGAAACCCCTTCGTCCAATCCACATCCACATCGTGCCAAGTACCACTCGCAATACTCCACTCTTCGGTCCGGATCATCTTCATTAATAGCATGGACTAATCTTGGAATGTAACTTTTCCATTGACAGCGCTTCAAAATGCGTTGGACAGACGATTCTGAAATTCCTACCTCACGACTCGCTTGCAGCACAGATTTTCTTGGACTTTGGTGATACGTTTCCAGTACTCTTTCTTGCTTTGTGGGGCTTGTCGATGTCCGTGGTCTTCCGGAACGCTTCTTGTGGACATTCTGAACAGTTCCATCGGCTTCAAACTTATCTCTAATTCGAGTGATGGTAAGTCGAGTTGGTGGATCTGTTTGAAACTCCCTCCTAAACTGTCTTTGCACTTCAACTGCGTTTTCACACTTCCAGTAGCATTTTAGAATGAATTTCCTTTGTTCAAAGCTTAGTCTGACTGCCATTATTAATTCTAATGGGTTTAACTTGGAAAGAAAGAAACATAATTGAGCTATCAGCTGTTAAAGTGTGTATACATTTTTTTGGGACGCCCTGTATATACAATAAACGGAGAAATGAAATTTTAAAAAAAATTATTAAAAAATTAAAAGATTGTGGGAGGGGCATACAACTTTGTAAGGAAACACTATCGATTTTTAGCACAAGATCAAACTACCGATTTTTAGCACAAGATTAAATTAATTGTTTCCAACCAATTTCATAAAAAAAAAAAAAAAAATTTATACTGGAAATCTGCCCGGGTTTTATCACTCTACCCATCTTGTATATAAAAATAAATTGAAAAATAAAAGTTATTAGAATGGCATACAAGTTTACCAAAGATTTAGCGTTCTACCCTTCTTATCTAAATCTTTTCTGAAGGAATTCAAACAACAGGATCGAGTTGAAAAGACCTTTGCTTATGTTGAAGTTATTTGAAAGTTGGATAATGGCAGACTCAAGAATATTTCTATTAACAATGTTGCTAGAGTGAAATAAAACTGAAGCATTATTCCAATCAATACAGTGGGATAACTCTGACAAATGGACAAAAAGAGCACTGGACGACTGTCCTGTTCTAACGGAATATTGATGCTGTTTTATACGTGTGTGCAAATCCTTTCCCGTCTGACCTATGTAAAAGGAATCACATTGTTTACAACCAATTTTATAGATAATGCCTGGATTATTGGTAGGGCTATTTTTTACTACGATATTTTTCACAATATTGTTATATGAAAATACTACATTAATATCCAAAAGTTTAAGCTTTTTAGGCATTGCTAATGTACTTAAACTTTTGGATATTAATGTAGTATTTTCATATAACAATATTGTGAAAAATATCTAGTAAAAATAGCCCTACCAATAATTCAGGCATTATCTATAAAATTTGGTTGTAAACAATGTGATTCCTTTTACATAGGTCAGACGGGAAAGGATTTGCACACACGTATAAAACAGCATCAATATTCCGTTAGAACAGGACAGTCGTCCAGTGCCCTTTTTGTCCATTTGTCAGAGTTATCCCACTGTATTGATTGGAATAATGCTTCAGTTTTATTTCACTCTAGCAACATTGTTAATAGAAATATTCTTGAGTCTGCCATTATCCAACTTTCAAATAACTTCAACACAAGCAAAGGTCTTTTTCAACTCGATCCTGTTGTTTTGAATTCCTTCAGAAAAGATTTAGATAAGAAGGGTAGAACGCTAAATCTTTGGTAAACTTGTATGCCATTCTAATAACTTTTATTTTTCAATTTATTTTTATATACAAGATGGGTAGAGTGATAAAACCCGGGCAGATTTCCAGTATAAATTTGTATTTTTTTTTTTTATAACATTGATTGGAAACAATTAATTTATTCTTGTGCTAAAAATCGGTAGTTTGATCTTGTGCTAAAAATCGATAGTGTTTCCTTACAAAGGTGTATGCCCCTCCCACAATCTTTTAATTTTTAATATTTTTTTTTTTAATTTCATTTCTCCGTTTATTGTATATGTATGTATATATATATATATATATATATATATATATATATATATATATTATATATATATTTTAACCTATATATAGGCTGTAACTCTCTATGTACTTCAGTGTTCCTGAGGATGTCATTAGACGAAAGCGCTTGAGCACCATTCTGTGTTTCCTTTCCTTCGTGGTTTTATTCATCATATGTATATTAGGGTTATAACTTTTAGACTTTTTTTCAAATAAAAGATCTCCTGTATCATAAATCGATGAACTTTTGCTTAAAAACAATGAAAAAGACCCTAATTCCTCTCAGTTTTTAAAAAAGGTCACCCCCAAATCAAAAGTTTGAATCACCATAACCATATATATACGTTACTACTCATAAGTATATAAATATATTATTATTAGAGGGCGGACTTTTAGGTTTTAACCTAAAAAATATTTTCGAATTTTTCAGTACGCTAATATATCGTGAGATCGCCGGAAAAATCACTTCCGGTGCTCAAATTCGATGACTAATATCAATCCACCCATACAAGAAAATTCTCGAACACACGACATTGTTCTTCATGCACTCGCAAATTGTATAAAGCACGAAATGAAATCAACCGAATCACTTGTGTCCAGTATTGCGCAATAGTTACTCAACTGTTCAGTTCAACTCAACTTCAGGTAAGCTTTTATTATTTGTAATATGTTCGCTTAATTAAAAAACGTAGCGAAATGTGGAATTCGCTTCTGCACTCTTGAACATTCCAGAACATTTTTAAAATTTATTAACCATAATAATTTGTTGAATTTTTCTTCCATTTTAACACGTAAACAAAAGCGTATCCAGAATGTTTTGCAGAGGGGAGTCAAACTCAAAAAATATTTAGAGCCCAAAATATTTGGTGATAAATATTTTCGTGAGACGTTCTATGGATGTTCTAAAAATATTTTCCAAAATTTTATCACCTAAAAAATAAATATTTGGTCATATTTTTTCACCTAAAAATCCGCCCTCTAATTATTATATTATTTCATATATTTATTAATATTATATATATATAATATATATATAAACAAACAAACAAATCAACTTAATACCTTTTTATATCTGTTTCAGAAGCAATATAATGTCACACAAGAAAAGTGATACTACCATACAGAAGAACAAGGATATCTGGACCAATAATCTGGTGAGATTCCAGCAGTCACATAGAAGAAGAGGAAGTGTGCCTTTAGAAGAATCTTCACTAGAAGAAAAATGCAGAATGCCACTCCAAATCCAAATCATTGGATGGTACCAGTTTCATGGAACAGAAATCAAAGGAAGAAAGGAGCGAATAGTGGAAATTTCCAAGAGTTACAAAATTATGGAAGAATAAATTGAATTTTCCGCATGTGTCAGATCAAGTAATACGAGCAAAGCTTGACAAGGTGATGAAGACTTATGATGAATGTGTCAGGAGGGGAAAATATGATGCCCTGAATGAACTTTTTGATATCACTAAAGTAAATGGCCAATGGTTATCCTCGGAAGACAAACGACTGTACCACCTTCAAGTGGAAAGCAAAGGAGAAGTGGGGTACTCTACAGGTCAAGTTGCAAGTGAAGAAACGATTCACTCTTCAAAGAGACGAAAATTGCCTGCTGAATCAGCATCAACATCTTACAATCATGTATCTGGTGGTAGTGGTACTGAATCTGAAGAGAGCGAGCATGAAGATGAAGATGAGAGTATTACTCCACCAACCAGAAGACATAACAAAAGTAAAGTTGCAACCAACTTGGTGACATCCACAGGAGTATCAACAAGTAAAGCCGCTAAAATATGCAAACAGTTGTCACTTGGTGGTATTGACATTCCAACACCAAGTCAAGCAGCAATTTACAAGTCAGCATACAAAGAGGCTGCTAAATTGAAGGAGGAAATGATTGAAAATTTACAGATGGAAGAGTGGTCTTTACATTTTGATGGAAAGCGCATTGAGGAAAATGAGTATCAAGTAGTGGTACTTAAAAATGAAAGAACCGAAGTAAAATTGGATGCATTGCGTCTGAAAGATGGCAAGGCTGAAACTATTGCTGAAGGAATTGCAAAAGTTATTGATGAATACACCTTATGGAATGCAATAAAGATGATCGTTGCTGATACAACAAGTGTTAACACTGGGAAAAAGAGTGGAGTTGTTGTCAAATTGCAACGAATGTTCTCAGAGAAGGGTATCTGCAAACCACAATTTATCAGTTGTCAGCATCACATTCTGGACAGGATTCTCCGTTTGGTAATGGACGAAGATCTTGGTGCTAACACCAGTTCTCCAAACATCGAATATCTATTTGTATCCCAACTGGTGAAGAATTATGAGGAACTAAAGGCACAGTTTGTTTAATGGAACAGAAGAGGTCATCGAGAAATCAGGATGGAGAGATGATATTAAGTTTTTGTACCATCTAACACGGGTGTTTAGATTCTTTGAAGAAAAAGGGAATTTTCCTTTGATTAACTTTCAGAAAATTCCAAACATCAGCAATGCGATGGCATTCAAGAGCCATTCTAGCTATCCTTGCATTTATTCTTATACCTACAACAAGGAAGACTTTGGAGAAGGTATGCAGATTCATTTCATAAAACTGGGCAGAATATTGGTTTACTAATCAGATGTACAATGAAAATGACTTCAAGAACTTGTCAGAAATATTGAAACCTTAGAAAAAAGCATTGAACTCATTGGAAAATCACTGGAAGCAGGCCATCCCCACTCAAGATACCAAGAAGTAATCAGTGTGCAGAACGTGCAATCAAAGTTATGCAGGAACTGTATGCTGCCTGCAGAAAGAAAAACAAACTGCAACTTCGGTTTATTCTAAGCAATAAGCAGTAATATATGTACAAGTATTATAACGATTATGTTGTGAGTTCTTTTATTATATTACATGGAATATGCAATAAAGTTACGTATGCAATAATCGATTTTTTTTATTCGGGGTGACCTTTTCTAAAAAGATATTAAAATGAAAGTTCATTTCTTTGTTTTTAGGCAAAGGTTCATCGAATTAAAGTACAGGAATATTAGGTTGTAAAAAAGTTATAACCCTAAATTGTATATACAGTATGTATATATATATATATATATATATATATATATATATATATATATATACATATATATATATATATATACACGGTGAACCAAAGTAGGTGGACAGCAGGTTGAATACGGTTTGTGTTTATATTATATTATAACTATGGTGTTCATTATAACTATGGTGTTTGTGTTATATTATATTAAATATTATACTAAATTTATTTAAATTTTATTTTGTATTATAGTATACAAAAAATTAAATATGTATTCTCAAAATAAACGTTATCATTTACTGTCCACCTACATTTGGTTCACCCTATATATTATATATTATATAATATATATTATACATATACACATATACATAATGTTATAATAATGTTATAATGTTACAGACCAACAAAGACCCTAGGATCCACTCATGGTTGGTCTACCTAACTGTGTTCGTAATTGTGTATGTCCACCGTGGTGGCGGAGGGGACCTACAATTTTATGTGGGTTCCGAACCACAAGAACATAAGAAATTTATGCAAAAACTGCCTGTACATTGGCAACGACCAATTTTTGCATAACTAATTAATTATCAATTTAAAACTAATTAATTACACAGCTCAACAAAAAATTTTTTTTTGTTTCGTTGCCAAGGAAATTCGTACGAATTTAGGGTATTTTGGGGTTGCTGAATTCCAAAATGAAAGTAGTTTTTCCGATTTGGCTCTAGTTCTTGAGATAATGAATACCCTCAATTAATAGGAAACGTAACCATAACGCGTGCATATGGAAACTACCGGAACATTCTAGATGGTGATACACGCGAATATTCTTAGTGTTTACTCCGCGATCATTCTACTGTAGAATATTCCCCCTCCGTATATAAGTCATCGGCCACCCAACCAGTAAGTAGGCTCCGCCTGAACATTAAATTTTTTGCATTTTTACGTGTTTCAATGGGGTACCAATTATCTCATAAATTAGAGCCAATGTAGCAAAACCGATGTCATATTCGGAATCAGCACCACAAAGTTACCCCAAAATCACTCTAATATGATTGGCAATAAAATGAGTGTTGACCAGTGTTATCGATTTAAAACTAATGAATTATCGATTTAAAACTAATTAATTATCGATTTAAAACTAAAGATAGAATCTCTGGATCCAGAGGATCAAGTCATAATAGACTACTATCCACAAATATGTTACACTCTATATCTATTTATAACCAACATGCAAATATATCAGATCCAAAGAATCCAGTCAATTTCATTACGGTATCCATCAATACTAGTACCTTGCCAACGAAAAATAAGTCACGGTCCATATCGATTGCGGACCAAGTCAAAATTTACATATACATTACAATATATATACTTAGGAGGAAAAGTGTAGGTGTGGCTGTAAAGACTGTACAGTAATGTAGAATGTGTGTGCACCCATTTTGGGTCTCCCATTTAAAGGTGTTTGTGGGGCAAGTGAAGATCATGAGTTTTTCAATACCTCACAGTACTATGGGGGGCACCGCTCGGCAGAGGAATCTCTTTAAATGGGGTGTGTAAGGACAGAGAGTATCCCCTAACCCAAGATGCTGCCTCCCTATATCCCACAACACTTGTGTTGAGCTGTGGGATCTATCACCCAAAGCCTTAATTTTACTACCTTAAACTATACCCAATCTATCAACATATGCGTCTAATCGATTTTTAAACATGTTTATAGACGTGCTACTAATTACTTCTACCGGCAAACTATTCCAGCTATTTACTATTCTATGCGTAAAAAAGTTTTTGGCAACTGCTGTCTCGAACCTTCTACTTGTCAACTTACACCCGTTATTTCTAGTCCTATTATATTGAGATATTTCGAAAAAGCTATCTCTATCTACGTTATCGAACCCATTCATAATTTTGAAAACCTGGATTAGATCACCCCTTAGCCTCCTAGTCTCGAGTGTTGTCAATTTTAACTCCTTAAGCCTATCCTCGTACGACTTTGACCTAAGCGACGGAATCATCTTAGTTGCTCGTCTTTGAACTCTTTCGATTTTGTCTATATCTTTGCGCATATGCGGATTCCAAAATTGGACGCGTACTCCAAATGGGGTCTAACTAATGATTTATAAAGAGGAACTATAATATCGCGCGATTTGTACTCAAAATTTCGAGCTATAAAACCTAACACTTTGTTCGCCTTATTGACCGCTGCTGCTTTGTTTCGCTACTTTTAAATCACCAGTGACTATAACTCCTAAATCTTTTTCCTGCTCTACGCTTGTTAAATCTTTCCCTGACATACTATACGCAAAATTACCGTTACGCGAACCTATATGCAAAATTTTGCACTTATCACGTTAAATCTCATTTGCCATGTGACTGACCAATCAACGATTTTATTCAGATCTTCCTGGATTTTACCTCTATCTTCGTCATTAATCGCCCTACCACCCAGCTTCGTGTCATCCGCAAACTTTGAAACTGTACTGACTAGGCTGACATCTAAATCGTTAATATATATAAGAAAAAGCAGGGGCCCAATACAGAACCCTGAGGAACGCCACTCGCTACATTAGCCCAACACGACTCCGCTCCATCAACGACCACCCTCTGTTTCCTACCTCGCAACCACTCTTCTATCCAATTTATTACTACACCCCTGATTCCATGAGCCTTAGTTTTTTCAATGAGTCTTTTGTGCGGCACGGTGTCAAACGCTTTTTGAAAATCTAAATACACTACATCAACCGCCCGATGTCTATCGTAAACGTCAACCACGCTTTGGAAAAATTCTAAAAGATTAGTTAAGCAAGATTTGTTTCGCCTAAACCGTGCTGCGTATTTCTAACTAGTTTATGCACTTCTAAGTGTTCGACTATACGATCCCTAATTATTGATTCCAGTAGCTTACCTACAACAGACGTTAAACTGATTGGCCTATAATTTCCGCCGCACCTTTATCGCCTTTCTTAAAGATAGGTGTTACGTTTGCTAACTTGAAATTATCTGGTACGCACCCCTCAGAAATAGACGCATTAAAAATCTTTGTTAGCGGCACAACAATGCTATCTTTTAATTCTTTTAGTTGTATGGGATATATGGAATCCGCCCGGTGATTTACGCGTTTTCATTTTATCAATATAGCGCATTACTCCCCTTCACTAACACAATATTATCCAAAATATTACCATTATCAAAAGGTATTATGTCTATGACCGTAGGGATATTCGTTACATCTTCTATAGTAAAAACTGACGTAAAAATTCGTTTAGCAAGGTAGCCATTTCCTTGTTTTCAGAAACTAGATCTCCGTTTACATTTTTCAAAGGCCCCAAGACACTTTTTACTGGATTTCTATTATTGACGTATTGAAAGAATCGCTTGGGGTTTTCTTTACCGTCACGAGCTATGGAGATTTCAATTCGCGCTTGGACTTTTTTATACACTTTTCGCTTCACGCCTTAGAGATATGTAGTTGTTTCGTAACAACAAATTGTCTTTATCGCACTTATGTAGCCTATAAGCCCTATCTCTACTCTTTATAATGTCTCCTACTCTAGAAGTAAACCACAAGGGCTTGTTGTTTACTTTCGCACGCTTAATTTTGTACGGTACACATTCCTCATTTATAGTCCTAAATACTGTTTCGAACGATTCCCACATTAGTTTTGCGTTGGAGTTCCCCATTACGTTTTCCCAATTGACGTGTGACAATTTATTTCGAAATTTACAAAGTCTGCGTGCTGGAAGTTAGGAATTTTAGTCGAGTTAGTTGGTTTCGAGTGACTTACTGAGAGGACAAACTCTACCATATTGTGATCGCTATTGCTTAACGGTTCTATTACTTGAAGATCAGTAATTAGCCTATCATCCGTAGTTATTACTAAATCTAAAATACTGTCCAACCTCGTAGGTTCCCCAACCTTTTGAATAAGAAAGCTATCCTCGAGAAAATTAACTAAACGATTACCTTCCGCGTCTCCCTGCATTGTATCGTAATTCACGTTGGCGCAATTAAAGTCACCCATAACTAAAGCCTGCTCACTACCGATTATTCTCTTTAGTTCACGATATAACGCTTCGTCCGTATCAGCTGTTTGATTAGGGGGCCTATATATAACCGCAACAAGAAGTTTGAAATCGTTCAATTTAAGTTCTGCTATAGTCGAATCTATCGGTTCTGGAATTGTGCTTTACTTCTATAACGTTCGCAATATTATCTTTGATATACAACATAACACCGCCTCCTCGCCTACCTATTCTGTTTTTAACAAAAAGTCTATAACCTTTAATTTGATACTCCCCTACAAAGTCACGTGTTTCAGTGCTAAGCCACGATTCATTTATCGCAATTAATCATAGTCTTTACAAGCAATTAAAGAAAAAATTCGTTTATTTTATTTCGTAGGCTACGAGCATTTAAGGATAGAACCTTCAAATTGTTTGTAATTGCGACACCTTCGCGAGCGCAGGGGAAATTTGTAGAATTTACGCTGGAACCGTTCGAGTTACGGCAGCTCCAACGTCATTGATGAAGTCCTTCTTCGAGGAACAAGTCCCTCCTGCCGTAGAAACTGTTCCAAAAATTCGCAAAATGCACTCCTTCCTGTTGGCAAAGAGACTTTAGGTTATTGTTAATATAGGTCGCCTTGCTGTAGAAATCGTTACGTTGGATAATTCGAGGAAGTATACCTGTTAAGACAATCTTATTAGTTTTCTCCTTTAGTCGCTCTAGTAAGTCCCTGTACCTAGCCAGCAGTTCTTCCGATCTAGAATTTAAAACGTTATTAGTACCGACATGAATAACATACGTTGTGTCCTCGGCGGTACCGTCTGTAAAATGGTCAACACTATTAGTTATATCCTCCACCCTTGCACCAGGGTAGCAGTAACGGCGCCTACGACGAGGGTTTCTCCCACAGAATTCCTCGAGCTGCCCTCGAACAATGGAATCGCCAACGAGTCGTATTTCCGGTTCATCAGCATCTTCGAAACCTAAAACAGAAAACTTATTGCTTGTTATTACTGGTAGACAAGTCTTTGCTTTTCTCAATGGGGCTCCATTACGCACTCGAACGAAGGGTTGGGAACTAGGGGAAGAGAGAGGGCTATTGATACTATTTATATTATTAGTAGAAACTGAGGCAGGTGGGGTCGTAACTGGAGTCTCAAGGGATTCCAATTTTGCCGTCAGAAGCATCACGCTTTCTTCAAGCCTCACCCTGGCCTCCCTCTCACGTTGTAATTCGTTCCTCAGTACTTCCATGCTTGAGCACCACCTGCAAACTAACTGTTCATTATTATTATTAGCCATTGTAAACGCGTAAGCAGCAAATTTCCCTTCACAGCGTCTGCAAGTACTTGACGGGTGTGCCATGCTTTTAATCAGTTAAAAAAAAAAAACCAAGACGAGCGTTTGGAAATTTATAAATTACAACGTAGGTCTACCGCGTGCTTATTGCGCCGTCACCTGCGAAAACCCACAAAAGTGTTCTTGAAACGCAAAACAGGTTCTTGTAACACAATTTTATGCTAAATGAATATATAATTTAAGCTACCGACGAAAGATATGTTAAAGAAAAAGTATTAGATGAAACTTATCTGTCCGCTGCTTACCGACTTAATCCCTTTTTTCCCACGATAGGTGACCCTTCTGGAGGTCAGGTAGTGTGTGAAGGGAAAATGAACCATAAGAAACCTCGTTTCTGATAGATTTGAAAAACAACAAAGGCAAACCAAGGAAATTTCAACCTTATGAAACCTCGTGTAGTAATAGATTCGGGAACAAACAAGGCACTAACCTTGGTTTAGTCAAGTAATATAGTAATGAATAAATTCAATAAATGAAATATATTCGCTAATGAATGATTAGTAACACGAAGTAATTTAGTTAAGAATGCACCAAACACTTTTTTTTAAAAACACTTGAAAGAAAACCACTTATTCACTCGGTAACACTGGACACTCGATAAAACACGTCTCTTCAAAAGGAAAGACTGATCACGACTGAGGAAAGGTTGATTTTGGAACTGTGATCTTGGACTAGTCTAGATAGAAAGGTATTAATATATAAAAAACGTTGCACCAACTCATATTTGTGAAAATGATTGTATTTTTTGAGGATTGTTAATTATTTTTAAGTTGTAAAATTGCCGAATTTTACGCGTAAAATCGCGCGCGCGGCATTCGCGCAATGTAAACAAACAAAATATCGGACCTTATTTCATCAAAATAATCAATTAAAATTCGGCTTTTTTAACAAATCGATGCTTGAAACTTATTGTAAATGCATTATAGATGTTTATTAATGTATTATTTTGTATTTTTTAATGATATTTAACTATAAAATGTGTATTAAATTAAGTTATTTTATGATGCGTTCATTTATTTGTGTTATTTTCAGATATTTCATAAAAATGGGTAAAAAACGGAAGTCTGCAGTGTTAACTCGAAGTGATAGTGCCAAAAAATTCAGTGGCCGGCCTTCCCCTTTGGATAAAACAGAGCCTCCTACCCTCCGCCAAGTTATTTAGTACAGTTATTTCCTCCAAAACAGCCACCCGGACTTGAAAGACTATGATATTGCTAAAATGATAGCAAAGAATGTGATTGAGATCTGGCAGGCAGTGAACCCGCGGCTGGCCCGTATGAGGAATATTATGTAGTGAAATTGGTGGATAAAGTGTGCTTCAAGAAAGCAAAAGAGATAAACAGGAAATCACTTTCTACAGTCCAGGAGCAGAATCTGGAGGAAAAGCTGGATAAACTTTTTGACATTTCTGCTTGCAACTGTAAGCTACCGTTCATCCCTGTGATGACAATGCTGTGAAGTGCAAGAAAGAAAATTGTCAAACACAGCACATAATCTGCAATTGTCCTCCCAGTAAGAAGGTAATGCTATTATTTTTTACTTTTAACTGGCCTAACTTAGTGCGATTAGGTGCCTTTTAAATGGAAGGAAATTCAATGCTTGTAATTGAAAAATATCCGCATTTTCCTCCTGTAATCTTCCTTTCCCTCCCCCTTGTAATAGAAATTAATAATCAATTTTTTTTCAGGATTTTATCTCTTATTTTAGATCCGCTATTTATACTTTAATATTTCAGGTTCCAGTAGAGGAGGGGAATACTTGAGAGATCAGAGGGCCAAAATAGGACCCAAGGCTCTTTCCAGCTGGGATCTGTGGATAAAGCTGCTGTGAAGAGAGACCAGAGGGCTGCAGCTGAAGCAGAAAGATTACAGAGCCAGATTCAACAGCAGCAGGAAGTGGATTTGGTCACTTTTGCTTCAACACCATCACAAGATATTTCTTTTGAATCCAGCTCAGGAGAATCAGGAGAGGTAATATATTTTTTTTCTTATATCTTATCCCATTTTTAGCCAAATTTATCCCTACTTTTTGTCCCTTTTTCCCCCTTTTTCCCCCTATTTTCGTTTAAGTAATTTGTTCTTATTTCCGCCCATTTTCGTCGATTTTTACCGGTATTTTTCCCATATTTTTCCCCTATTTTCCCCCATTTTCGCTTTAGTAATTTATTTTTTATTTACATTTCAGCCATCTGGTGGTGAAGCTGAAGAGTTCAAGCCAAGGAGGCACCCAAGTGGAGATTACAGCATTTTGAAAACCCCCAAATATGCCATGGAACTGATCAGGGGTGATGTTTCTTCCAGTCTTGGGGCAAGTCTTGCTAATGCCTTCCTCCTGGACTTACAAGTTATGGACCTGCTTAAGCCTGGCCTTGATGTGAAACAGATAATAGTTGATAAATCGAAAATGGACAGGGAAAAAGCTAGAATGAAAGTGAAATGTGATGAAAAACACAATCAGGGTCTGGAAAAGTCAGTCTGTATTGGGGTTGATGGGAAAGTTGACAAGGACACTTTGCTGTACAGAGAAGTTAAGGATGAAAATGGGGAGACTAAGCTGAAGAAAGGAAAGGGACAAGAGCACCATTTGACTTTCACAAGGAGACGGGAACTGAAAGTGGAACATATCTTACTCACAGAGTCATCCCAATTAAAGGTGCGACTGGAGTTTTCTTGGTGAAGAAGTTGCTACTGTCTTGGAGGAGTTTAACAGTATTCATACCCTGAAAGCTGTCCTCCATGACAACACAAATATAAACACTGGCTGGGAGGGAGGCCTTGTAACAGCTCTGGAAAATAAAATTGAGCGGAAATTGCACACCATTGGCTGTTCACTCCATCAGAATGAACTTCCTTTCAGAGCTGTTTTCAAGCATCTTGATGGCAGTACCAAAAGTCCCACTGCTTTCACTGGTCCGCTGGGAAAACTGTGAAATTGACTACCAAAATCTGCCACAAGTGGAATTCACCAAACTCAGTGGCCCCCTGGATGACATGGAATTTGCTGAGGAGACACTGAATGATCTCAGTAGCGACCAGAGGCTTCTTTTGGAGTATGTGCTTGGAATTTCCAGGGGCAAATTCAACCCAAGATTTGCTGCCTGGAAAGTTGAACCATTAACCATGCAAGATGGTTGACTTTGGCAAATAGATTGATGTGTCTGTGGACCAGAGGTGCTTACCCTCCAGAACTACAGGATAAGCTTTACCAGGCCATCAAGTTCATTGTGGAAGTGTATGCAGTCAGTTGGTTTGAGATCAAAGGGGACAGCAAGTTCCACAATCAGCAGCTGTACATCTTCAACATGATCCAGAGGATCAAGCAGCAGTCTGAAGAAATCCAGGGTGTTGCTTTCAAGAACCTGAAGTACAATGCTTTTGCCTTGGTGCCCGAGAATGTGCTGTACTCCATGATGAAGTCTGATGACTTGGAAGTGAGAGAAGTTGTTCTCAAGAAAATTCTCTCCATCAGGTAAACATTTATTAATTTAAAAAATGTGAAAAAAAATTTGATTATGGAGATTTATTTAATAAAAAAAAGGCCAGAGTTTTATAAATCCCCATAATCGAATTTTTTTTCACATTTTCTTATCCCAATTCCCCACCTCCCCTCTGATAATGGAAATAATCTTACCTTCTTTCTGAAAAAAATTCGATTATGGGGATTTATAGAACTCGGGTTTTTTTTGTTTTTTTAATTTAAGTTTAATTTAAATCAGCAATTCTGAGACTAATAGGGAATAAATCTTAAACTGGAATAAAAAATAAATTAATTATTATTTTTTCAGAAGTGGGAAGCCAGCCAAGAAGAGGCTGAAGAAGATCACAGCCATCAACATTGAAGCTACCCACTGGTCAGAACTAATCAACCTTTCTCAAAGTGGCATCTGTGACCCTGCTCTCACAGAAGACTTTTCTGACCAGGAGCTTCAAGAAGTATTGCTGAATGGCACCAAACTGGAGCTGCCTGATCTGCCTTCACATTCTCAGAGTGTTGAAAGGGCCGTGAAGCTGACATCTGAAGCTTCCCATACTGTTTATGGACTCGAATCAAGGCACAAACACATTCTGGCCAAAGCCCTAAGCCGCCAGATGAGGCCTTCCTTTGCTTCTAAGGGCTCTTACAGTGAAAATTATGATGATCTTGGGATCTAAATGTGTCTATTTGACTCTGTACATGTTTTTTTACTTTTTTTCAATAAAAGTGTAATTTTTTTCAGGATTTTTTTATGAAAATAGCATGATTTTTGCCGCCGAA
>JAJOZX010017156.1:20000-32500 GCA_023014485.1 Bathynomus jamesi
CGAGTATGTAGAAGTATTACGGCATTTGGAAGAGTGAGGTCCATGGTGTAATGGTATCGCGTCTGACCGGCAATCGGAAGATCCCGGGTTCGATTCCCAGGTGGTTACCTCATTTTTTCATTTGTTCCGTTCTTTCTTTCTCGTCTTGCGCGGAATATCTCCTATACAAGCGTCGTTCTTTACGTTATTTATACTGCGTGTTCTTTGCAGTTGAATGTATATAATGTTACGGCATGCGGGAGTGCCCCCTTGGGGCATTGGTTTCTGCGAGTATGTAGAAGTATTACGGCATTTGAAGAGTGAGGTCCATGGTGTAATGGTATCGCGTCTGACCGGCAATCGAAGATCCCGGGTTCGATTCCCAGGTGGTTACCTCATTTTTTCATTTGTTCCGTTCTTTCTTTCTCGTCTTGCGCGGAATATCTCCTATACAAGCGTCGTTCTTTACGTTATTTATACTGCGTGTTCTTTGCAGTTGAATGTATATAATGTTACGGCATGCGGGAGGTGCCCCCTTGGGCATTGGTTTCTGCGAGTATGTAGAAGTATTACGGCATTTGGAAGAGTGAGGTCCATGGTGTAATGTATCGCGTCTGACCGGCAATCGGAAGATCCCGGGTTCGATTCCCAGGTGGTTACCTCATTTTTTCATTTGTTCCGTTCTTTCTTTCTCGTCTTGCGCGGAATATCTCCTATACAAGCGTCGTTCTTTACGTTATTTATACTGCGTGTTCTTTGCAGTTGAATGTATATAATGTTACGGCATGCGGAAGGTGCCCCCTTGGGGCATTGGTTTCTGCGAGTATGTAGAAGTATACGGCATTTGGAAGAGTGAGGTCCATGGTGTAATGGTATCGCGTCTGACCGGCAATCGAAGATCCCGGGTTCGATTCCCAGGTGGTTACCTCATTTTTTCATTTGTTCCGTTCTTTCTTTCTCGTCTTGCGCGGAATATCTCCTATACAAGCGTCGTTCTTTACGATATATATATATATATATATATATATATATATATATATATATATATATATATAAAGGTCAGTGCCATAAAAACGAAGGTCGAGTGATCGAAAGAAGTTTGAGAAGCGAGGAAAAAAAGGAAATAAAGGAGAAAATGGCAAAACATACGAAGAAATGTGTAAATTGCGGGAAAATCAGAAAATTTAATAAAGCCGGATTATGTGTAATGGAAGGTGCCGCATATCAACTTTGCGATTGTAAAAACGAAGCAGACCAGACCTAGGGCTTAAACTGCATTCTGTGCAATACCTTTAAGCACTACGAATGCATGAACTTAGATAGAAAAGACACGAAAATGGTAAATAGAATAAATAACAAATTCATAGGACTTTGTGGTTTCTTATGCATGAAGTGCATGGAAATCAATAGAAAATTAGTACAGAGGGGAACACAAAATGTTGAAATAGAAGAATCAAGTACAGCAGCTCCACCGACAGAAAAACATGAAACAGAAAAGCCTACACAACCGAGAAGGAAAACAAAACACACTACAGGGAGGGGCGAAAGCAGCCTCAGAAAAAGAGGTACCCACGGAAGAAGAGGGAGATACGAAATACACAACAAAGAAAACAACCCCACTGAGTAGGGAAGAATTAGTGGTGGCGAAGCAGAAGAAGGAAATCGAATCACATAAGTCACAGAGGGAATTTAAACGACGGGCCATATGCGAATATTATAAAATAGGTGCGTGCAAATATGGCTCAAACTGCATATACAATCACCCTACAAATGCTTCTATATGATGAGGAATGGGAAGTGCAAGTACGGACCAAACTGCAACTTTTTTAACCCTCGTATGTGCAGACAGTCAATTACTGAGAAAAAATGCCTGAACATAGAGTGCCAGCATTTTCACATAAAGGGTACGCAAAGAAGAGAACGGGAAAGAACAGCTCATATTCGACATAGAAGAAATAGCAAGAGTAATGAAACATATTTTTTAGAAGAAATGAGAATAATAAAAGCTCAGCTTGCCCTTCTAACAAGGAGAGACAGAACCCGCAAACATATGCACCACAACATTACGTACATCACCCCCCCCTATTCAACACCACCCACCAATAGTACAACAACAACATTGGTATCAAGGGCCGCAACCCCAATATTCCCAAATGCAGCGGCCCAACCAATAACACCAAACAGGAACCGACATCGACCAGGAAACGACCATCATTTAGGAGATCGAACACGAAGATTAGAAACCCGGTAAATGCATTATACACAAATATACAAGTCCTCTATACGGACCATGCAGACTGCAAATTACAATAGTTGCAAAATTTAGCTACGGAAACCAGCATAGATATCATATGCCTAACGGAAACACACTTACATAAGTGCGAAAAAGGCTGTGAAAACTGCATCGAGAATACTGAAATGGCATTGCTGGACTACATATATACAGAGCAGATAGAGTGGCTAGACGAGGAGGAGGGTGTTGTATCTACGTGAAAAACACTTACACATGTGAAGTGAGGGTAAAGAATCAAACAGCACAGTTGAAGTTATTATTTTAGAAGTAAAAGAACTGAACCTAACCATTATGAACATCTACAGACCACCAAACACCACAAAAAGTGAATTCCAATTTGCTACAAATGAAATAGAAAACATATTAAAATTACTGTACTTGAAACTCCAGCAACAAATATTCTAATTTTCGGAGATTTTAATTTCCCATTCATATCATGGAAGAAAAATGACGAAGTTATATATGTTGAGAAGTTTCATGGCAACATTACTAAAGATGACAGAACAACCCAAGCAACAATGCTATTAGATATTATGGAACATTACGCCCTTACCCAGGAAATCTGTGAAGCCACGAGAAAGGAGAACGTTTTGGATTTAATCTGGACAAATAACAACGAGATGATAATAAATAAAAAAGTAACGCACACAAAGTTCTCCGACCATAACCTCATTGATATACAATTGAAGTTAGCACCCAGAAGTCCGAAAACGCATCCCAGAGGGGCAGATGGAATATTTGAAGGCTTAAACATAAATTCAAAGAAAGTAAATTGGGAAAACGTAAATAAAGATTTAAAGGAGGTAAATTGGGAATTGCTACTTCACGAGAAGACTCCACAAGAAATACTATGTATAATAGAGACGGAAACCAAACCTATAATACTGAAACATATTCCAGAGAGACAGGAAAGAAAACGTAGCAAGCTCGAGAGGAAGATCAGGACTCTATTCAGGCAACGAAGACAAACCGTAAAACATCTCCACAGATGCAGAACTGATGCAAAGAGACTCAAACTAGAGAGGAAACTTGGCGAAATAGAGACGGACCTAAAGCAAACATTCATACATAAGACAAACGAGGAGGAAAACAAGGTAGCAGAAAACAAAAAAATAACCCAAAATACTTCTACACTTTTGCGAAAAGGAAAATGCAGTGTAAAGAGAGTATTGGACCGTTGATAGACGGGGAGGCCGAATACACAAATGACCCGAAAGAAATAAGTGAACTGCTTAGGGAACAATTTAAATCTGTGTTTAGCACTCCGAAGTCCGAGATGGCAGTGGAAAACCCAGACGAGTTTTTCGACATTGATACAGATCAACCAAGAACAAATCCCGGCACAAACCTATTAATGGACTTCGAGTTCACGGAAGGAGATGTAATTACGGCCTTATCACAGATGCGAGACAATTCAGCGCTAGGGCCAGACACATGGAGTGCCACGTTTCTGAAGAAATGCAAAGAGAGTATTGCAAAACCGCTATACTTACTATTGAGGAAATCACTCGACACAAGACAAATTCCACTCCCCTTAAAGAACGCGAACATTGCCCCCCTATTTAAAGGTGGTAAGAGAGCAATGGCCAAAAATTACACCAGTACACATTTGAAAACTGTCGATCGATTTTTACAAACTAGTTGGTGATTCTATATAATTTGTGTGCGCTGATCTCAAACATATAGTTAGTTTTTCCCTATCACGTATGGTTTTCTTACTACAGGGTGTCATAAATCCCCTATTTATCCCCAAATGTGAACCATCTTATCGAGACCAACATTGGATTGCACATGCTAAACCATAAATTTTGTTGTTATAGACTACAGTAACGCTTACATAATAATGTAGGGTAAATATATAACAACCAGTCCCGTTCCCAGCAAAATACTCTCTCCACTCCCATCAATGGGTGGTTAACATTTGGGACAGATGAGGTATTACAATACCCCTCGTAGCACGAAATCTTTAGGTGATAGAGTAAAACCTAATTAAAGCAGAATTAAATAGCTCCTAGCTCTTGGACAAGCATATTGCTTGTTTATGAAAGAATAAAAAAATAACTGAAAGAAACAAATATATTTACCTTCTTTACTTGCAAACATTTCGGGACTTATTCCAAAGACTTAAGACTACGAAGCGAAGTATGTGTCGGATGCCAATAAATTGTTCTCCTGCAATCTAGACCCCAAAAGTTCTGCAGAGTCCTTAGGCAGATTCAAATCCCTGACTAAATCATTTAGTTCGGCTTGGGTTAATGGTTTAGGATCTCGGTCAGCTGTTGGCTGTTCATAAACATCATCATCGTCTGGATTTGGAGCTGAATCAGAATCTGAATTGTATTGATCCAGACTCTCGGGTGGGCGGGGAATAGGAACTTCTGGACCATGGGGTACCGGCCTTATTGCAGATGGAAGACTTGGGTATTGAAGGCTTTCTTTATTCTTTGCATTATAACCTTTAACATTGCAAGAACAGAAGTAGCAGTCGTCGGTATGGTTTCTAGGCTCGCGCCATACCATAGGGATCCCAAATGGCAAACTTTTCTTTTTACCTTTGCTCCAATTCCTTAGTGCCGCAACACACGTAAAACAAACCTTGTGTGGAGCCCAACTTTTGTCTTGATCTCCTAATTTAATTCCAAAATAAGCATGATAAGCTCTCTTAATGAAGGTCGTTACATTGTCCTTTGTTTTACAACAACATACCGACCACAAATATAACAAAATATGTCTGGACTATGGGTACATCCTCTAGAAGCCATTATTAAAATTTTAAAGACGTAATGTTAGAATTATCTATCTGAAAAATATGAAAAAACGAAATTAATTAAAGATAAAAAAGGTAAAAAATTAAAACGCCCAAACCCCAAAATTGTTTTGCTAATAACTTTAAAACTGTGGGTGATAGAAAAAAACTGGTAGCATTTTTTAATTCAGCGCAGCGAACTGCTTCAGAATCACAATTCAAAATAAAGAAATCGATTTTCATGCAGACCGGTGATCGGCCAGTGGTTCTCACCTCACACCTTATAAAGTGTTTTGAACGCATAATTAGACGTAAAACTACCTACTACCTACAAGAAAAAGACTTATACAACCCAAATCAACATGGCTTCAGGGCGGGTAGATCATGCTTGTCACAGCTACTAGACCACCAGGAGAAAATATTGGGAACATTGTGTCGAGGACAAAACATTGATGTAATATATACTGACTTTGCTAAAGCCTTCGATAAATGTGACCATGGAATCATAGCACACAAACTTAAGGATACAGGAATTACTGGAAAGCTAGGAAGGTGGATTTTTAATTTCTTGACGCAAAGAACGCAAAGAGTGGTGGTAAACGGAGTTAAATCGGAAGTCTCGGAAGTCGTGAGCTCTGTCCAACAAGGGACAGTATTAGCTCCCATGCTGTTCATAATAATGATTGCAGATATTGATACAGATATTAAGGACAGTATTGTATCATGCTTCGCAGATAACACAAAGATATGTAAGGAAATATTGAACGAAGATGACATGAAAACTACAACACGAAATTGAAACATTATTCCAGTGGGCAGAAGACAACAATATGAAGTTCAACGAAGAAAAATTCCAACTTCTAAGATGTGGTAATAACAAAGAGCTACAGAAAAAAGGGTACAAAACTCCGCAAGCCAAACAGATAAAACCAAATCCACATGTCAGGGATCTTGGAGTAATAATGTCATCGGATGCAGAATTCAGAGAGCACTACAAATCAAAATCACAACGGCTAGAAAAATAATGGGAATCATCTGGAGGAGCTTCCGCAGGCAGAAAAGCATTGAAGCTACACAAAGGACTTTTACGTCTAAGATAGATGAAACGGAAGGTGAAGACTACTGGTCTCGACTACAATCCCTGGAACTCTACTCTCTTGAAAGAAGACGCGAGCGGTACACAATAATATACATATGGAAAATACTTGAGGGCTCTGTCCCTAACCTCAGAAATGAAATAGAAACAAACTGGAATGAGAGAAGAGGCAGATTTTGAACGGTCCAAGCTGCGGTAGGACAAGGAGCATGAAAACGGGGATGGAAATACCTCAGAATACGGGGCCCAAAGCTTTTCAATGTCCTTCCAAAAGAAGTGAGGAATCTCCAGCACACCAACCTGAATAACTTCAAGAACCACCTGGACAGATTCTTGATCAAAGTCCATGACCAGCCATGCTTGGCAACGTAAAGAACGACGCTTGTATAAGAGAACATTCCGCGCAAGATGAGGAGGGAGAACGAACAAATGGAAAAATTAGGTAACCACTCGGGAATCGAACCCTGGATCTTCCGATTGCCGGTCAGATATGATAACCACTACACCATGGTCCTCACTCGATCAGAAGTCGTAATTCTCCTACATACGCGCAGAAACCAATGCCCCGAGGGGGGCACCTCCCGCAGGCCGCACCTATATGTACATTTCAACTGCAAAGAACACGCAGTATAATTAACGTAAAGAACGACGCATCTATAGGAGAACATTCCACGCAAGATGAGGAGGGAGAACGAACAAATGAAAAAATGATGTAACCACCCGGAATCGAACCCGGGATCTTCCGATTGCCGGTCAGATATGATAACCACTATACCATGGTCCTCACTCGATCAGAAGTCGTAATTCTCCTACATACGCAGAAACCATGCGAGGGGGCCCTCCCGGGCATTGCCGCGTATGTAGGAGAATTACGACTTCTGATCGAGTGAGGACCATGGTATAGTGGTTATCATATCTGACCGGCAATCGGAAGATCCCGGGTTCGATTCCCGGGTGGTTACCTCATTTTTTCATTTGTTCGTTCTCCTCCTCATCTTGCGTGGAATGTTCTCCTATAGATGCGTCGTTCTTTACGTTAATTATACTGCGTGTTCTTTGCAGTTGAAATGTACATATAGGTGCGGCCTGCGGGAGGTGCCCCCCTCGGGCATTGGTTTCTGCGCGTATGTAGGAGAATTACGACTTCTGATCGAGTGAGGACCATGGTGTAGTGGTTATCATATCTGACCGGCAATCGGAAGATCCAGGGTTTCGATTCCCGAGTGTTACCTAATTTTTCCATTTGTTCGTTCTCCCTCCTCATCTTGCGCGGAATGTTCTCTTATACAAGCGTCGTTCTTTACGTTGCCAAGCATGGCTGGTCATGGACTTGATCAAGAATCTGTCCAGGTGGTTCTTGAAGTTATTCAGGTTGGTGTGCTGGAGATTCCTCACTTCTTTTGGAAGGACATTGAAAAGCTTTGGGCCCCGTATTCTGAGGGTATTTCCATCCCCGTTTTCATGGCTCCTTGTCCTACCGCAGCTTGGACCGTTCAAAATCTGCCTCTTCTCTCATTCCAGTTTTGTTTCTATTTCATTTCTGAGGTTAGGGACAGAGCCTCAAGTATTTTCCATATGTATTTATTGTGTACCGCTCGCGTCTTCTTTCAAGAGAGTAGAGTTCCAGGGATTGTAGTCGAGACCAGTAGTCTTCACCTTCCGTTTCCTCTATCTTAGACGTAAAAGTCCTTTGTGTAGCTTCAATGCTTTTCTGCCTGCGGAAGCTCCTCCAGATGATTCCCATTATTTTTCTAGCCGTTGTGATTTGATTTGTAGTGCTCTCTGAATTCTGCATCCGATGACATTATTACTCCAAATCCCTGACATGTGGATTTGGTTTTATCTGTTTGGCTTGCGGAGTTTTGTACCCTTTTTTCTGTAGCTCTTTGTTATTACCACATCTTAGAAGTTGGAATTTTTCTTCGTTGAACTTCATATGTTGTCTTCTGCCCACTGGAATAATGTTTCAATTTCGTGTTGTAGTTTTCATATGTCATCTTCGTTCAATATTTCCTTACATATCTTTGTGTTATCTGCGAAGCATGATACAATACTGTCCTTAATATCTGTATCAATATCTGCAATCATTATTATGAACAGCATGGGAGCTAATACTGTCCCTTGTTGGACAGAGCTCACGACTTCCGAGACTTCCGATTTAACTCCGTTTACCACCACTCTTTGCGTTCTTTGCGTCAAGAAATTAAAAATCCACCTTCCTAGCTTTCCAGTAATTCCTGTATCCTTAAGTTTGTGTGCTATGATTCCATGGTCACATTTATCGAAGGCTTTAGCAAAGTCAGTATATATTACATCAATGTTTTGTCCTCGACACAATGTTCCCAATATTTTCTCCTGGTGGTCTAGTAGCTGTGACAAGCATGATCTACCCGCCCTGAAGCCATGTTGATTTGGGTTGTATAAGTCTTTTTCTTGTAGGTAGTAGGTAGTTTTACGTCTAATTATGCGTTCAAAACACTTTATAAGGTGTGAGGTGAGAACCACTGGCCGATCACCGGTCTGCATGAAAATCGATTTCTTTATTTTGAATTGTGATTCTGAAGCAGTTCGCTGCGCTGAATTAAAAAATGCTACCAGTTTTTTTCTATCACCCACAGTTTTAAAGTTATTAGCAAAACAATTTTGGGGCGTTTTGTAATTTTTTACCTTTTTTATCTTTAATTAATTTCGTTTTTTCATATTTTTCAGATAGATAATTCTAACATTACGTCTTTAAAATTTTAATAATGGCTTCTAGAGGATGTACCCATAGTCCAGACATATTTTGTTATTTTGTGGTCGGTATGTTGTTGTAAAACAAAGGACAAATGTAACGACCTTCATTAAGAGAGCTTATCATGCTTATTTTGGAATTAAATTAGGAGATCAAGACAAAAGTTGGGCTCCACACAAGGTTTGTTTTACGTGTGTTGCGGCACTAAGGAATTGGAGCAAAGGTAAAAAGAAAAGTTTGCCATTTGGGATCCCTATGGTATGGCGCGAGCCTAGAAACCATACCGACGACTGCTACTTCTGTTCTTGCAATGTTAAAGGTTATAATGCAAAGAATAAAGAAAGCCTTCAATACCCAAGTCCTTCCATCTGCAATAAGGCCGGTACCCCATGGTCCAGAAGTTCCTATTCCCGCCCACCCGAGAGTCTGGATCAATACAATTCAGATTCTGATTCAGCTCCAAATCCAGACGATGATGATGTTTATGAACAGCCAACAGCTGACCGAGATCCTAAACCATTAACCCAAGCCGAACTAAATGATTTAGTCAGGGATTTGAATCTGCCTAAGGACTCTGCAGAACTTTTGGGGTCTAGATTGCAGGAGAACAATTTATTGGCATCCGACACATACTTCGCTTCGTAGTCTTAAGTCTTTGGAATAAGTCCCGAAATGTTTGCAAGTAAAGAAGGTAAATATATTTTGTTTCTTTCAGTTATTTTTTTTATTCTTTCATAAACAAGCAATATGCTTGTCCAAGAGCTAGGAGCTATTTAATTCTGCTTTAATTAGGTTTTACTCTATCACCTAAAGATTTCGTGCTACGAGGGGTATTGTAATACCTCATCTGTCCCCAAATGTTAACCACCCATTGATGGGAGTGGAGAGAGTATTTTGCTGGGAACGGGACTGGTTGTTATATATATTTACCCTACATTATTATGTAAGCGTTACTGTAGTCTATAACAACAAAATTTATGGTTTAGCATGTGCAATCCAATGTTGGTCTCGATAAGATGGTTCACATTTGGGGATAAATAGGGGATTTATGACACCCTGTAGTAAGAAAACCATACGTGATAGGGAAAAACTAACTATATGTTTGAGATCAGCGCACACAAATTATATAGAATCACCAACTAGTTTGTAAAAATCGATCGACAAGTTTTCAAATGTGTACTGGTGTAATTTTTGGCCATTGCTCTCTTACCACCTTTAAATGGGGGGCAATGTTCGCGTTCTTTAAGGGGATGGAATTTGTCTTGTGTCGAGTGATTTCCTCAATAGTAAGTATAGCGTTTTGCAATACTCTCTTTGCATTTCTTCAGAAACGTGGCACTCCATGTGTCTGGCCCTAGCGCTGAATTGTCTCGCATCTGTGATAAGGCCGTAATTACATCTCCTTCCGTGAACTCGAAGTCCATTATAGGTTTGTGCCGGGATTTGTTCTTGGTTGATCTGTATCAATGTCGAAAAACTCGTCTGGGTTTTCCACTGCCATCTCGGACTTCGGAGTGCTAAACACAGATTTAAATTGTTCCCTAAGCAGTTCACTTATTTCTTCGGGTCATTTGTGTATTCGGCCTCCCCGTCTATCAACGGTCCAATACTCTCTTTACACTGCATTTTCCTTTTCGCAAAAGTGTAGAAGTATTTTGGGTTATTTTTTTGTTTTCTGCTACCTTGTTTTCCTCCTCGTTTGTCTTATGTATGAATGTTTGCTTTAGGTCCGTCTCTATTTCGCCAAGTTTCCTCTCTAGTTTGAGTCTCTTTGCATCAGTTCTGCATCTGTGGAGATGTTTTACGGTTTGTCTTCGTTGCTGAATAGAGTCCTGATCTTCCTCTCGAGCTTGCTACGTTTTCTTTCCTGTCTCTCTGGAATATGTTTCAGTATTATAGGTTTGGTTTCCGTCTCTATTATACATAGTATTTCTTGTGGAGTCTTCTCGTGAAGTAGCAATTCCCAATTTACCTCCTTTAAATCTTTATTTACGTTTTCCCAATTTACTTTCTTTGAATTTATGTTTAAGCCTTCAAATATTCCATCTGCCCCTCTGGGATGCGTTTTCGGACTTCTGGGTGCTAACTTCAATTGTATATCAATGAGGTTATGGTCGGAGAACTTTGTGTGCGTTACTTTTTTATTTATTATCATCTCGTTGTTATTTGTCCAGATTAAATCCAAAACGTTCTCTTTCTCGTGGCTTCACAGATTTCCTGGGTAAGGGCGTAATGTTCCATAATATCTAATAGCATTGTTGCTTGGGTTGTTCTGTCATCTTTAGTAATGTTGCCATGAAACTTCTCAACATATAACTTCGTCATTTTTCTTCCATGATATGAATGGGAAATTAAATCTCCGAAATTAGAATATTTGTTGCTGGAGTTTCAAGTACAGTAATTTTAATATGTTTTCTATTTCATTTGTAGCAAATTGGAATTCACTTTTTGTGGTGTTTGGTGGTCTGTAGATGTTCATAATGGTTAGGTTCAGTTCTTTTACTTCTAAAATAATAACTTCAACTGTGCTGTTTGATTTCTTTACCCTCACTTCACATGTGTAAGTGTTTTTCACGTAGATACAACACCCTCCTCCTCGTCTAGCCACTCTATCTGCTCTGTATATATTGTAGTCCAGCAATGCCATTTCAGTATTCTCGATGCAGTTTTCACAGCCTTTTTCGCACTTATGTAAGTGTGTTTCCGTTAGGCATATGATATCTATGCTGGTTTCCGTAGCTAAATTTGCAACTATTGTAATTTGCAGTCTGCATGGTCCGTATAGAGGACTTGTATATTTGTGTATAATGCATTTACCGGGTTTCTAATCTTCGTGTTCGATTCTCCTAAATGATGGTCGTTTCCTGGTCGATGTCGGTTCCTGTTTGGTGTTATTGGTTGGGCCGCTGCATTTGGGAATATTGGGGTTGCGGCCCTTGATACCAATGTTGTTGTTGTACTATTGGTGGGTGGTGTTTGAATAGGGGGGGGTGATGTACGTAATGTTGTGGTGCATATGTTTGCGGGGTTCTGTCTCTCCTTGTTAGAAGGGCAAGCTGAGCTTTTATTATTCTCATTTCTTCTAAAAAATATGTTTCATTACTCTTGCTATTTCTTCTATGTCGAATATGAGCTGTTCTTTCCCGTTCTCTTCTTTGCGTACCCTTTATGTGAAAATGCTGGCACTCTATGTTCAGGCATTTTTTCTCAGTAATTGACTGTCTGCACATACGAGGGTTAAAAAAGTTGCAGTTTGGTCCGTACTTGCACTTCCCATTCCTCATCATATAGAAGCATTTGTAGGGTGATTGTATATGCAGTTTGAGCCATATTTGCACGCACCTATTTATAATATTCGCATATGGCCCGTCGTTTAAATTCCTCTGTGACTTATGTGATTCGATTTCCTTCTTCTGCTTCGCCACCACTAATTCTTCCTACTCAGTGGGGTTGTTTTCTTTGTTGTGTATTTCGTATCTCCCTCTCTTCCGTGGGTACCTCTTTTTCTGAGGCTGCTTTCGCCCTCCTGTAGTGTGTTTTGTTTTTCCTTCTCGGTTGTGTAGTCGTTTTCTGTTTCATGTTTTTCTGTCGGTGGAGCTGCTGTACTTGATTCTTCTATTTCAACATTTTGTGTTCCCCTCTGTACTAATTT
>JAJOZX010017156.1:37500-56549 GCA_023014485.1 Bathynomus jamesi
GCAGTCATTTTGAAGGGTTAGTTTTAACTAACACTTTTATTTTGTTTTGTATCTTATCTTGTCTTGTATTGTCAAAACCTATACAATCCTATACAAACTTGTTACTATCCTCTTTCGAATGATGCGTATGATTTTATAAAAGGACTTATACTTTAAGAGTTACAGGGGTTTCTTTTGGGTCCCATTTCTCTGGATCACCCTTTATATATATATATATATATATATATATATATATATATATATATATATATATAATATATATTAAGGTAGGTTGATTTTCCGCATTTTTTTAGATATAGACTTTGGACTAGACGAGATAGTCAGGGCTTAATATGATAATAACTGACAAAATTTCAGATCCCTAGCTTTAACCGTTTTTTGAGGAAACCGTTTCAAAAATCGTCAAAAAATCGTACCGAAAAATACTGCATTTTCGCAATTTTCGGCGGCAAAAATCATGCTATTTTCATAAAAAAATCCTGAAAAAAATTACACTTTTATTGAAAAAAAGTAAAAAAACATGTACAGAGTCAAATAGACACATTTAGATCCCAAGATCATCATAATTTTCACTGTAAGAGCCCTTAGAAGCAAAGGAAGGCCTCATCTGGCGGCTTAGGGCTTTGGCCAGAATGTGTTTGTGCCTTGATTCGAGTCCATAAACAGTATGGGAAGCTTCAGATGTCAGCTTCACGGCCCTTTCAACACTCTGAGAATGTGAAGGCAGATCAGGCAGCTCCAGTTTGGTGCCATTCAGCAATACTTCTTGAAGCTCCTGGTCAGAAAAGTCTTCTGTGAGAGCAGGGTCACAGATGCCACTTTGAGAAAGGTTGATTAGTTCTGACCAGTGGGTAGCTTCAATGTTGATGGCTGTGATCTTCTTCAGCCTCTTCTTGGCTGGCTTCCCACTTCTGAAAAAATAATAATTAATTTATTTTTTATTCCAGTTTAAGATTTATTCCCTATTAGTCTCAGAATTGCTGATTTAAATTAAACTTAAATTAAAAAAAACAAAAAAAACCCGAGTTCTATAAATCCCCATAATCGAATTTTTTTTCAGAAAGAAGGTAAGATTATTTCCATTATCAGAGGGGAGGTGGGGAATTGGGATAAGAAAATGTGAAAAAAAATTCGATTATGGGGATTTATAAAACTCTGGCCTTTTTTTTATTAAATAAATCTCCATAATCAAATTTTTTTTTCACATTTTTTAAATTAATAAATGTTTACCTGATGGAGAGAATTTTCTTGAGAACAACTTCTCTCACTTCCAAGTCATCAGACTTCATCATGGAGTACAGCACATTCTCGGGCACCAAGGCAAAAGCATTGTACTTCAGGTTCTTGAAAGCAACACCCTGGATTTCTTCAGACTGCTGCTTGATCCTCTGGATCATGTTGAAGATGTACAGCTGCTGATTGTGGAACTTGCTGTCCCCTTTGATCTCAAACCAACTGACTGCATACACTTCCACAATGAACTTGATGGCCTGGTAAAGCTTATCCTGTAGTTCTGGAGGGTAAGCACCTCTGGTCCACAGACACATCAATCTATTTGCCAAAGTCAACCATCTTGCATGGTTAATGGTTCAACTTTCCAGGCAGCAAATCTTGGGTTGAATTTGCCCCTGGAAATTCCAAGCACATACTCCAAAAGAAGCCTCTGGTCGCTACTGAGATCATTCAGTGTCTCCTCAGCAAATTCCATGTCATCCAGGGGGCCACTGAGTTTGGTGAATTCCACTTGTGGCAGATTTTGGTAGTCAATTTCACAGTTTTCCCAGCGGACCAGTGAAAGCAGTGGGACTTTTGGTACTGCCATCAAGATGCTTGAAAACAGCTCTGAAAGGAAGTTCATTCTGATGGAGTGAACAGCCAATGGTGTGCAATTTCCGCTCAATTTTATTTTCCAGAGCTGTTACAAGGCCTCCCTCCCAGCCAGTGTTTATATTTGTGTTGTCATGGAGGACAGCTTTCAGGGTATGAATACTGTTAAACTCCTCCAAGACAGTAGCAACTTCTTCACCAAGAAGAACTCCAGTCGCACCTTTAATTGGGATGACTCTGTGAGTAAGATATGTTCCACTTTCAGTTCCCGTCTCCTTTGTGAAAGTCAAATGGTGCTCTTGTCCCTTTCCTTTCTTCAGCTTAGTCTCCCCATTTTCATCCTTAACTTCTCTGTACAGCAAAGTGTCCTTGTCAACTTTCCCATCAACCCCAATACAGACTGACTTTTCCAGACCCTGATTGTGTTTTTCATCACATTTCACTTTCATTCTAGCTTTTTCCCTGTCCATTTTCGATTTATCAACTATTATCTGTTTCACATCAAGGCCAGGCTTAAGCAGGTCCATAACTTGTAAGTCCAGGAGGAAGGCATTAGCAAGACTTGCCCCAAGACTGGAAGAAACATCACCCCTGATCAGTTCCATGGCATATTTGGGGGTTTTCAAAATGCTGTAATCTCCACTTGGGTGCCTCCTTGGCTTGAACTCTTCAGCTTCACCACCAGATGGCTGAAATGTAAATAAAAAATAAATTACTAAAGCGAAAATGGGGAAAATAGGGAAAAATATGGGAAAAATACCGGTAAAAATCGACGAAAATGGGCGGAAATAAGAACAAATTACTTAAACGAAAATAGGGGGAAAAAGGGGGAAAAAGGGACAAAAAGTAGGGATAAATTTGGCTAAAAATGGGATAAGATATAAGAAAAAAAATATATTACCTCTCCTGATTCTCCTGAGCTGGATTCAAAAGAAATATCTTGTGATGGTGTTGAAGCAAAAGTGACCAAATCCACTTCCTGCTGCTGTTGAATCTGGCTCTGTAATCTTTCTGCTTCAGCTGCAGCCCTCTGGTCTCTCTTCACAGCAGCTTTATCCACAGATCCCAGCTGGAAAGAGCCCTTGGGTCCTATTTTGGCCCTCTGATCTCTCAAGTATTCCCTCTCCTCTACTGGAACCTGAAATATTAAAGTATGTTAAATAGCGGATCTAAAATAAGAGATAAAATCCTGAAAAAAAATTGATTATTAATTTCTATTACAAGGGGAGGGAAAGGAAGATTACAGGAGGAAAATGCGGATATTTTTCAATTACAAGCATTGAATTTCCTTCCATTTAAAAGGCACCTAATCGCACTAAGTTAGGCCAGTTAAAAGTAAAAAAATAATAGCATTACCTTCTTACTGGGAGGACAATTGCAGATTATGTGCTGTGTTTGACAATTTTCTTTCTTGCACTTCACAGCATTGTCATCACAGGGATGAACGGTAGCTTACAGTTGCAAGCAGAAATGTCAAAAAGTTTATCCAGCTTTTCCTCCAGATTCTGCTCCTGGACTGTAGAAAGTGATTTCCTGTTTATCTCTTTTGCTTTCTTGAAGCACACTTTATCCACCAATTTCACTACATAATATTCCTCATACGGGCCAGCCGCGGGTTCACTGCCTGCCAGATCTCAATCACATTCTTTGCTATCATTTTAGCAATATCATAGTCTTTCAAGTCCGGGTGGCTGTTTTGGAGGAAATAACTGTACTAATAACTTGGCGGAGGGTAGGAGGCTCTGTTTTATCCAAAGGGGAAGGCCGGCCACTGAATTTTTTGGCACTATCACTTCGAGTTAACACTGCAGACTTCCGTTTTTTACCCATTTTTATGAAATATCTGAAAATAACACAAATAAATGAACGCATCATAAAATAACTTAATTTAATACACATTTTATAGTTAAATATCATTAAAAAATACAAAATAATACATTAATAAACATCTATAATGCATTTACAATAAGTTTCAAGCATCGATTTGTTAAAAAAGCCGAATTTTAATTGATTATTTTGATGAAATAAGGTCCGATATTTTGTTTGTTTACATTGCGCGAATGCCGCGCGCGCGATTTTACGCGTAAAATTCGGCAATTTTACAACTTAAAAATAATTAACAATCCTCAAAAAATACAATCATTTTCACAAATATGAGTTGGTGCAACGTTTTTTATATATTAATACCTTTCTATCTAGACTAGTCCAAGATCACAGTTCCAAAATCAACCTTTCCTCAGTCGTGATCAGTCTTTCCTTTTGAAGAGACGTGTTTTATCGAGTGTCCAGTGTTACCGAGTGAATAAGTGGTTTTCTTTCAAGTGTTTTTAAAAAAAGTGTTTGGTGCATTCTTAACTAAATTACTTCGTGTTACTAATCATTCATTAGCGAATATATTTCATTTATTGAATTTATTCATTACTATATTACTTGACTAAACCAAGGTTAGTGCCTTGTTTGTTCCCGAATCTATTACTACACGAGGTTTCATAAGGTTGAAATTCCTTGGTTTGCCTTTGTTGTTTTTCAAATCTATCAGAAACGAGGTTTCTTATTTCATTTTCCCTTCACACACTACCTGACCTCCAGAAGGGTCACCTACGTGGGAAAAAAGGGATTAAGTCGGTAAGCAGCGGACAGATAAGTTTCATTTAATACTTTTTCTTTAACATATCTTTCGTCGGTAGCTTAAATTATATTTCATTTAGCATAAAATTGTGTTACAAGAACCTGTTTTTACGTTTCAAGAACACTTTTGTGGGTTTTCGCAGGTGACGGCGCAATAAGCACGCGGTAGACCTACGTTGTAATTTATAAATTTCCAAACGCTCGTCTTGGTTTTTTTTTTTTTAACTGATTAAAAGCATGGCACCCCCGTCAAGTACTTGCAGTCGCTGTGAAGGGAAATTTGCTGCTTACGCGTTTACAATGGCTAATAATAATGAACAGTTAGTTTGCAGGTGGTGCTCAAGCATGGAAGTCTGAGGAACGAATTAGAACGTGAGAGGGAGGCCAGGGTGAGGCTTGAAGAAAGCGTGATGCTTCTGACGGCAAAATTGAATCCCTTGAGACTCCAGTTACGACCCCTCCTGCCTCAGTTTCTACTAATAATATAAATAGTATAATAGCCCTCTCTCTTCCCCTAGTTCCCAACCCTTCGTTCGAGTGCGAATGGAGCCCCATTGAGAAAACAAGACTTGTCTACCAGTAATAACAAGCAATAAGTTTTCTGTTTTAGGTTTCGAAGATGCTGATGAACCGGAAATACGACTCGTTGGCGATTCCATTGTTCGAGGGCAGCTCGAGGAATTCTGTGGGAGAAACCCTCGTCGTAGGCGCCGTTACTGCTACCCTGGTGCAAGGGTGGAGGATATAACTAATAGTGTTGACCATTTTACAGACGGTACCGCCGAGGACACAACGTATGTTATTCATGTCGGTACTAATAACGTTTTAAATTCTAGATCGGAAGAACTGCTGGCTAGGTACAGGGACTTACTAGAGCGACTAAAGGAGAAAACTAATAAGATTGTCTTAACAGGTATACTTCCTCGAATTATCCAACGTAACGATTTCTACAGCAAGGCGAACTATATTAACAATAACCTAAAGTCTCTTTACCAACAGGAAGGAGTGCATTTTGTGAATTTTTGGAATAGTTTCTACGGCAGGAGGGGCTTGTTCCTCGAAGAAGGACTTCATCTTAATGACGTTGGAGCTGCCGTAACTCGAACGGTTCCAGCGTAAATTCTACAAATTTCCCCTGCGCTCGCGAAGGTGTCGCAGTTACAAACAATTTGAAGGTTCTATCCCTAAATGCTCGAAGCCTACGAAATAAAATAAACGAATTTTTTCTGTAATTGCTTGTAAAGACTATGATGTAATTGCGATAAATGAATCGTGGCTTAGCACTGAAACACGTGACTTTGTAGGGGAGTATCAAATTAAAGGTTATAGACTTTTTGTTAAAAACAGAATAGGTAGGCGAGGAGGCGGTGTTATGTTGTATATCAAAGATAATATTGCGAACTTCATAGAAGTAAAGCACACAATTCCAGAACCGATAGATTCGACTATAGCAGAACTTAAATTGAACGATTTCAAACTTCTTGTTGCGGTTATATATAGGCCCCCTAATCAAACAGCTGATACGGACGAAGCGTTATATCGTGAACTAAAGAGAATAATCGGTAGTGAGCAGGCTTTAGTTATGGGTGACTTTAATTGCGCCAACGTGAATTACGATACAATGCAGGGAGACGCGGAAGGTAATCGTTTAGTTAATTTTCTCGAGGATAGCTTTCTTATTCAAAAGGTTGGGGAACCTACGAGGTTGGACAGTATTTTAGATTTAGTAATAACTACGGATGATAGGCTAATTACTGATCTTCAAGTAATAGAACCGTTAAGCAATAGCGATCACAATATGGTAGAGTTTGTCCTCTCAGTAAGTCACTCGAAACCAACTAACTCGACTAAAATTCCTAACTTCCAGCACGCAGACTTTTGTAAATTTCGAAATAAATTGTCACACGTCAATTGGGAAAACGTAATGGGGAACTCCAACGCAAAACTAATGTGGGAATCGTTCGAAACAGTATTTAGGACTATAAATGAGGAATGTGTACCGTACAAAATTAAGCGTGCGAAAGTAAACAACAAGCCCTTGTGGTTTACTTCTAGAGTAGGAGACATTATAAAGAGTAGAGATAGGGCTTATAGGCTACATAAGTGCGATAAAGACAATTTGTGTTACGAAACAACTACATATCTCTAGGCGTGAAGCGAAAAGTGTAATAAAAAAGTCCAAGCGCGAATTTGAAATCTCCATAGCTCGTGACGGTAAAGAAAACCCCAAGCGATTCTTTCAATACGTCAATAATAGAAATCCAGTAAAAAGTGTCTTGGGGCCTTGAAAAATGTAAACGGAGATCTAGTTTCTGAAAACAAGGAAATGGCTACCTTGCTAAACGAATTTTTTACGTCAGTTTTTACTATAGAAGATGTAACGAATATCCCTACGGTCATAGACATAATACCTTTTGATAATGGTAATATTTTGGATAATATTGTGTTAGTGAAGGGGAATAATGCGCTATATTGATAAAATGAAAACGCGTAAATCACCGGGGCCGGATTCCATATATCCCATACAACTAAAAGAATTAAAAGATAGCATTGTTGTGCCGCTAACAAAGATTTTTAATGCGTCTATTTCTGAGGGGTGCGTACCAGATAATTTCAAGTTAGCAAACGTAACACCTATCTTTAAGAAAGGCGATAAAGGTGCGGCGGGAAATTATAGGCCAATCAGTTTAACGTCTGTTGTAGGTAAGCTACTGGAATCAATAATTAGGGATCGTATAGTCGAACACTTAGAATGCATAAACTAGTTAGAAATACGCAGCACGGTTTTAGGCGAAACAAATCTTGCTTAACTAATCTTTTAGAATTTTTCCAAAGCGTGGTTGACGTTTACGATAGACATCGGGCGGTTGATGTAGTGTATTTAGATTTTCAAAAAGCGTTTGACACCGTGCCGCACAAAAGACTCATTGAAAAAACTAAGGCTCATGGAATCAGGGGTGTAGTAATAAATTGGCTAGAAGAGTGGTTGCGAGGTAGGAAACAGAGGGTGGTCGTTGATGGAGCGGAGTCGTGTTGGGCTAATGTAGCGAGTGGCGTTCCTCAGGGTTCTGTATTGGGCCCCTTGCTTTTTCTTATATATATTAACGATTTAGATGTCGGCCTAGTCAGTACAGTTTCAAAGTTTGCGGATGACACGAAGCTGGGTGGTAGGGCGATTAATGACGAAGATAGAGGTAAAATCAGGAAGATCTGAATAAAATCGTTGATTGGTCAGTCACATGGCAAATGAGATTTAACGTGATAAGTGCAAAATTTTGCATATAGGTTCGCGTAACGGTAATTTTGCGTATAGTATGTCAGGGAAAGATTTAACAAGCGTAGAGCAGGAAAAAGATTTAGGAGTTATAGTCACTGGTGATTTAAAAGTAGCGAAACAAAGTACAGCAGCGGTCAATAAGGCGAACAAAGTGTTAGGTTTTATAGCTCGAAATTTTGAGTACAAATCGCGCGATATTATAGTTCCTCTTTATAAATCATTAGTTAGACCCCATTTGGAGTACGCGGTCCAATTTTGGAATCCGCATATGCGCAAAGATATAGACAAAATCGAAAGAGTTCAAAGACGAGCAACTAAGATGATTCCGTCGCTTAGGTCAAAGTCGTACGAGGATAGGCTTAAGGAGTTAAAATTGACAACACTCGAGACTAGGAGGCTAAGGGGTGATCTAATCCAGGTTTTCAAAATTATGAATGGGTTTGATAACGTAGATAGAGATAGCTTTTTCGAAATATCTCAATATAATAGGACTAGAAATAACGGGTGTAAGTTGACAAGTAGAAGGTTCGAGACAGCAGTTGCCAAAAACTTTTTTACGCATAGAATAGTAAATAGGTGGAATAGTTTGCCGGTAGAAGTAATTAGCAGCACGTGTATAAACATGTTTAAAAATCGATTAGACGCATATGTTGATAGATTGGGTATAGTTTAAGGTAGTAAAATTAAGGCTTTGTGATAGATCCCACAGCTTAACACAAGTGTTGTGGGATATCGGGAGGCAGCATCTTGGGTTGGGGGATACTCTGTCCTTACACACCCCATTTAGAGATATTCCTCTGCCGAGCGGTGCCCCCATAGTAATGTGAGGTATTGAAAAACTCATGATCTTTACTTGCCCCACAAATACCTTTAAATGGGAGACCCAAAATGGGTGCACACACATTTCTACATTACTGTACAGTGTTTACAGCCACACCTACACCTTCCCTCTTAAGTATATATATTGTAATGTATATGGTTGTAAATTTTGACTTGGTCCGCAATCGATATGGACCGTGACTTATTTTTCTTTGGCAAGGTACTAGTATTGATGGATACCGTAATGAAATTGACTGGATTCTTTGGATCTGATATATTTGCATGTCCGTTATAAATAGATATAGAGTGTAACACATTTGTGGGTAGTAGTCTATTATGACTTGATCCTCTGGATCCAGAGATTCTATCTTTAGTTTTAAATCGATAATTAATTAGTTTTAAATCGATAATTCATTAGTTTTAAATCGATAACACTGGTCAACACTCATTTTATTGCCAATCATATTAGAGTGATTTTGGGGTAACTTTGTGGTGCTGATTCCGAATATGACATCGGTTTTGCTACATTGGCTCTAATTTATGAGATAATTGGTACCCCATTGAAACACGTAAAAATGCAAAAAATTTAATGTTCAGGCGGAGCCTACTTACTGGTTGGGTGGCCGATGACTTATATACGGAGGGGGAATATTCTACAGTAGAATGATCGCGGAGTAAACACTAAGAATATTCGCGTGTATCACCATCTAGAATGTTCCGGTAGTTTCCCATATGCACGCGTTATGGTTACGTTTCCTATTAATTGAGGGTATTCATTATCTCAAGAACTAGAGCCAAATCGGAAAAACTACTTTCATTTTGGAATTCAGCAACCCCAAAATACCCTAAATTCGTACGAATTTCCTTGGCAACGAAACAAAAAATTTTTTGTTGAGCTGTGTAATTAATTAGTTTTAAATTGATAATTAATTAGTTATGCAAAAATTGGTCGTTGCCAATGTACAGGCAGTTTTTGCATAAATTTCTTATGTTCTTGTGGTTCGGAACCCACATAAAATTGTAGGTCCCCTCCGCCACCACGGTGGACATACACAATTACGAACACAGTTAGGTAGACCAACCATGAGTGGATCCTAGGGTCTTTGTTGGTCTGTAACATTATAACATTATTATAACATTATGTATATGTGTATATATATATATATATATATATATATATATATATATGTATATAATATATATATATATATATATATATATATATATATACATACTGTATATACAATTTAGGGTTATAACTTTTTTACAACCTAATATTCCTGTACTTTAATTCGATGAACCTTTGCCTAAAAACAAAGAAATGAACTTTCATTTTAATATCTTTTTAGAAAAGGTCACCCCGAAATAATAAAATCGATTATTGCATACGTAACTTTATTGCATATTCCATGTAATATAATAAAAGAACTCACAACATAATCGTTATAACTTGTACATATATTACTGCTTATTGCTTAGAATAAACCGAAGTTGCAGTTTGTTTTTCTTTCTGCAGGCAGCATACAGTTCCTGCATAACTTTGATTGCACGTTCTGCACACTGATTACTTCTTGGTATCTTGAGTGGGGATGGCTCCTGCTTCCAGTGATTTTCCAATGAGTTCAATGCTTTTTTCTAAGGTTTCAATATTTCTGACAAGTTCTTGAAGTCATTTTCATTGTACATCTGATTAGTAAACCAATATTCTGCCCAGTTTTATGAAATGAATCTGCATACCTTCTCCAAAGTCTTCCTTGTTGTAGGTATAAGAATAAATGCAAGGATAGCTAGAATGGCTCTTGAATGCCACCTCGCATTGCTGATGTTTGGAATTTTCTGAAAGTTAATCAAAGGAAAATTCCCTTTTTCTTCAAAGAATCTAAACACCCGTGTTAGATGGTACAAAAACTTAATATCATCTCTCCATCCTGATTTCTCGAGGACCTCTTCTGTTCCATTAACAAACTGTGCCTTTAGTTCCTCATAATTCTTCACCAGTTGGGATACAAATAGATATTCGATGTTTGGAGAACTGGTGTTAGCACCAAGATCTTCGTCCATTACCAAACGGAGAATCCTGTCCAGAATGTGATGCTGACAACTGATAAATTGTGGTTTGCAGATACCCTTCTCTGAGAACATTCGTTGCAATTTGACAACAACTCCACTCTTTTTCCCAGTGTTAACACTTGTTGTATCAGCAACGATCATCTTTATTGCATTCCATAAGGTGTATTCATCAATAACTTTTGCAATTCCTTCAGCAATAGTTTCAGCCTTGCCATCTTTCAGACGCAATGCATCCAATTTTACTTCGGTTCTTTCATTTTTAAGTACCACTACTTGATACTCATTTTCCTCAATGCGCTTTCCATCAAAATGTAAAGACCACTCTTCCATCTGTAAATTTTCAATCATTTCCTCCTTCAATTTAGCAGCCTCTTTGTATGCTGACTTGTAAATTGCTGCTTGACTTGGTGTTGGAATGTCAATACCACCAAGTGACAACTGTTTGCATATTTTAGCGGCTTTACTTGTTGATACTCCTGTGGATGTCACCAAGTTGGTTGCAACTTTACTTTTGTTATGTCTTCTGGTTGGTGGAGTAATACTCTCATCTTCATCTTCATGCTCGCTCTCTTCAGATTCAGTACCACTACCACCAGATACATGATTGTAAGATGTTGATGCTGATTCAGCAGGCAATTTTCGTCTCTTTGAAGAGTGAATCGTTTCTTCACTTGCAACTTGACCTGTAGAGTACCCCACTTCTCCTTTGCTTTCCACTTGAAGGTGGTACAGTCGTTTGTCTTCCGAGGATAACCATTGGCCATTTACTTTAGTGATATCAAAAAGTTCATTCAGGGCATCATATTTTCCCCTCCTGACACATTCATCATAAGTCTTCATCACCTTGTCAAGCTTTGCTCGTATTACTTGATCTGACACATGCGGAAAATTCAATTTATTCTTCCATAATTTGTAACTTCTTTGGAAATTTCCACTATTCGCTCCTTTCTTCCTTTGATTTCTGTTCCATGAAACTGGTACCATCCAATGATTTGGATTTGGAGTGGCATTCTGCATTTTTCTTCTAGTGAAGATTCTTCTAAAGGCACACTTCCTCTTCTTCTATGTGACTGCTGGAATCTCACCAGATTATTGGTCCAGATATCCTTGTTCTTCTGTATGGTAGTATCACTTTTCTTGTGTGACATTATATTGCTTCTGAAACAGATATAAAAAGGTATTAAGTTGATTTGTTTGTTTGTTTATATATATTTATATATATAATATTAATATAATATATAGAAATAATATAATAATTAGAGGGCGGATTTTTAGGTGAAAAAATATGACCAAATATTTATTTTTTAGGTGATAAAATTTTGGAAAATATTTTTAGAACATCCATAGAACGTCTCACGAAAATATTTATCACCAAATATTTTGGGCTCTATATATTTTTTGAGTTTGACTCCCCTCTGCAAAACATTCTGGATACGCTTTTGTTTACGTGTTAAAATGGAAGAAAAATTCAACAAATTATTATGGTTAATAAATTTTAAAAATGTTCTGGAATGTTCAAGAGTGCAGAAGCGAATTCCACATTTCGCTACGTTTTTTAATTAAGCGAACATATTACAAATAATAAAAGCTTACCTGAAGTTGAGTTGAACTGAACAGTTGAGTAACTATTGCGCAATACTGGACACAAGTGATTCGGTTGATTTCATTTCGTGCTTTATACAATTTGCGAGTGCATGAAGAACAATGTCGTGTGTTCGAGAATTTTCTTGTATGGGTGGATTGATATTAGTCATCGAATTTGAGCACCGGAAGTGATTTTTCGGCGATCTCACGATATATTAGCGTACTGAAAAATTCGAAAATATTTTTTAGGTTAAAACCTAAAAGTCCGCCCTCTAATAATAATATATTTATATACTTATGAGTAGTAACGTATATATATGGTTATGGTGATTCAAACTTTTGATTTGGGGGTGACCTTTTTTAAAAACTGAGAGGAATTACGGGTCTTTTTCATTGTTTTTAAGCAAATTTCATCGATTTATGATACAGGAGATCTTTTATTTGAAAAAAAGTCTAAAAGTTATAACCCTAATATACATATGATGAATAAAACCACGAAGGAAAGGAAACACAGAATGGTGCTCAAGCGCTTTCGTCTAATGACATCCTCAGGAACACTGAAGTACATAGAGAGTTACAGCCTATATATAGGTTAAAATATATATATATATATATATATATATATATATATATATATACATACATATACAATAAACGGAGAAATGAAATTAAAAAAAAAAATATTAAAAATTAAAAGATTGTGGGAGGGGCATACACCTTTGTAAGGAAACACTATCGATTTTTAGCACAAGATCAAACTACCGATTTTTAGCACAAGAATAAATTAATTGTTTCCAATCAATGTTATAAAAAAAAAAAATACAAATTTATACTGGAAATCTGCCCGGGTTTTATCACTCTACCCATCTTGTATATAAAAATAAATTGAAAAATAAAAGTTATTAGAATGGCATACAAGTTTACCAAAGATTTAGCGTTCTACCCTTCTTATCTAAATCTTTCTGAAGGAATTCAAAACAACAGGATCGAGTTGAAAAAGACCTTTGCTTGTGTTGAAGTTATTTGAAAGTTGGATAATGGCAGACTCAAGAATATTTCTATTAACAATGTTGCTAGAGTGAAATAAAACTGAAGCATTATTCCAATCAATACAGTGGGATAACTCTGACAAATGGACAAAAAGGGCACTGGACGACTGTCCTGTTCTAACGGAATATTGATGCTGTTTTATACGTGTGTGCAAATCCTTTCCCGTCTGACCTATGTAAAAGGAATCACATTGTTTACAACCAAATTTTATAGATAATGCCTGAATTATTGGTAGGGCTATTTTTTACTAAGATATTTTTCACAATATTGTTATATGAAAATACTACATTAATATCCAAAAGTTTAAGTACATTAGCAATGCCTAAAAAGCTTAAACTTTTGGATATTAATGTAGTATTTTCATATAACAATATTGTGAAAAATATCGTAGTAAAAAATAGCCCTACCAATAATCCAGGCATTATCTATAAAATTGGTTGTAAACAATGTGATTCCTTTTACATAGGTCAGACGGGAAAGGATTTGCACACACGTATAAAACAGCATCAATATTCCGTTAGAACAGGACAGTCGTCCAGTGCTCTTTTTGTCCATTTGTCAGAGTTATCCCACTGTATTGATTGGAATAATGCTTCAGTTTTTTCACTCTAGCAACATTGTTAATAGAAATATTCTTGAGTCTGCCATTATCCAACTTTCAAATAACTTCAACATAAGCAAAGGTCTTTTTCAACTCGATCCTGTTGTTTTGAATTCCTTCAGAAAAGATTTAGATAAGAAGGGTAGAACGCTAAATCTTTGGTAAACTTGTATGCCATTCTAATAACTTTTATTTTTCAATTTATTTTTATATACAAGATGGGTAGAGTGATAAAACCCGGGCAGATTTCCAGTATAAATTTTTTTTTTTTTTTTTATGAAATTGGTTGGAAACAATTAATTTAATCTTGTGCTAAAAATCGGTAGTTTGATCTTGTGCTAAAAATCGATAGTGTTTCCTTACAAAGTTGTATGCCCCTCCCACAATCTTTTAATTTTTTAATAATTTTTTTTAAAATTTCATTTCTCCGTTTATTGTATATACAGGGCGTCCCAAAAAAATGTATACACACTTTAACAGCTGATAGCTCAATTTATGTTTCTTTCTTTCCAAGTTAAACCCATTAGAATTAATAATGGCAGTCAGACTAAGCTTTGAACAAAGGAAATTCATTCTAAAATGCTACTGGAAGTGTGAAAACGCAGTTGAAGTGCAAAGACAGTTTAGGAGGGAGTTTCAAACAGATCCACCAACTCGACTTACCATCACTCGAATTAGAGATAAGTTTGAAGCCGATGGAACTGTTCAGAATGTCCACAAGAAGCGTTCCGGAAGACCACGGACATCGACAAGCCCCACAAAGCAAGAAAGAGTACTGGAAACGTATCACCAAAGTCCAAGAAAATCTGTGCTGCAAGCGAGTCGTGAGGTAGGAATTTCAGAATCGTCTGTCCAACGCATTTTGAAGCGCTGTCAATGGAAAAGTTACATTCCAAGATTAGTCCATGCTATTAATGAAGATGATCCGGACCGAAGAGTGGAGTATTGCGAGTGGTACTTGGCACGATGTGGATGTGGATTGGACGAAGGGGTTTCGTAGAATACCCTCCGCGTTCACCAGACCTCACACCACTAGACTTTTTTTTATGGGGATACTTAAAAGACAAAGTCTACGCTATAAAACCTGCAACAGTCGCTGAATTGAGAGCAGCCATTGAACGAGAATGCACACAAATACCAAACGAAATGTTTCGTGATGTTTGCGATTCCATTGCTTCGCGTTATCAGCAGTGCCTGGACCAGAACGGACGTCAGTTTGAAAACAGGCGTTGACAAAACAATTAAATAATGTGTGTAGATTCTATTACATTTTGAAAATGAAATGTATTTTAATAAACACTGCCTTTATAATTATTTAAAGTGTGTATACATTTTTTTGGGACGCCCTGTATATGTAAAAAGTGAACAATGAACAATTCTACACCATCATTATATGGATTCATTGTCTTCATGCAGAACTTATGTTCGTATAGTTTTATGTTGAATGTTCATTTTTACATAAGAAACCAAAATCGCATAAGCGAGTTTTGGATAGAATTTCGATTTATACTTCTTTATTCATTACTCTATTTCCCTAATTCATCTTTTCTAATAATGACTTATACACTATGACGTCATAAAATAACTTTGTTCTCTTTACGTTTCCCATGCTTTGTACACTGAATCACGTTCTTAGTATTTGGACATCTTCCGTATTCAATGTATGGTAAATTCTTTAGTAATAATGTTGTGGTGTTATGTAGTATAAATATCATTATTCAACCATACTCATTCTTACATTCATGTACTTTCTTGACCGCTATCCTTTATTAATTTTATTACTTATTCATTCATCTACCTATTGTCTACTTATGCCCTATCAACTTATCAGTCTGTGTTTACTCGTGTCTATATTACGCACACAACCTATTGTGTGACGAATGATATGTGTACACTACTGTGTGCAGTCGTACATGTCTATTGACGATCATGATTACGTACATGTATTCTTTTTACGTTTTATTTTCTTTTATTATTTCACCTCTCGCAAGTTGTTTATTATTGCTGAGACGAAGATCGAATTCCGCTCACGACGACAGATTCGAGCGCCTCAAAGATAAAATATCTCCGTTCGCTCTGATTCCAAAATTTATAACATATTATAATATAATGTAATACGTTATGTTTTATATAAATCTATATCATGTGTGCCATGTACGTTGTATTATATTTCTAAACATCTTATTTGTCTATTAATATGAAACACTAAAAACAAAACAAAGTTATAGTAACTGTTTAATTGTAATTAACTGTAATACTTTAATTTTATATAACGTAATGTACTTTAATGAAACTGTAATTAATAATAACTTGTAATGTACTTCATTGAAACTGTAATTAAATGTAATGATTTAATTTATAATATAAGAATGTACTTTAATAGAACTGTAATGAACAATCATAAGCGAATGTGAAGTAATCCATAATTGTAATCGTAATTGTAATGAACCAAAATTAATACGTACTCAGTTGTGTACTTAATTTGTACTTATGTGTACTATTACGAAATGATATCGCCTTCATAAATGTAGACTCGGCGAAAAATAGAAATTAGTTTTTATTTTTATTTTTTTTAGTTGAAATCTTTCAAAAAACATCTGATCATGTGTTTAAAAAGGGGGGAAATTTAACCTTCAACTGTCCTCCCCCAAAACATTTAAGTTTATATTATACATGTACTTGTAAAATTACAGCACTTCTTCATTAGACTTTTTCATTAGACTTCTTCATTGCACTTCTATATAAGACTTCAACATTAGTACGTCATCGGAGAACTTCATTACGAGACTCTTCTTTGGACTGCAGCCTCGCTGCGGGGGAGGGGGCAGAGCCCCCTTGCCCCTTAACAAGAACGCCTCGTCTATACGAGACACCCCAGACCCATAGCCAGGATAAGAAGAAGAAGATATGGGGTCTAACAACTGGCGACCCTTTAACCAGGATCTTCACGACTCCAGGATTCTTCCAGTCTTTCAGACCCTGCCCCAGGATTAGAAGATTATTTTAAGAAGAAGAAGATTTTAACCAGAAGATTTTAACCAGAAGATTTTAACCAGAAGATTTTAAGAAGAGGCCACTCTTTGGCCAAGATAGAAATTACCCTGCATCAGGATAAAACCATTTGACCGGCGTGTCACGACTTCTAGTTCGTGACATCCACCCTTGAACCGGTGTGTCACGACTCCAAGTTCTCCACGCCTAGTTTTCATCCAAGAAGAAGTAGCCAGCAAGACGTCTTCAGGACACGTCTCAAGGAAATTTTGTTAAGTACAGAGTTGTTTTTTTAAGTAATTTATAAACATTTGAAAAGTCACTATTATTAACAGTTAATCATGAGTATCAAGTCAGAATTCACAAGAAACACAGTGAACATTCCATACACCAGTGATACATTTGCTTTTATTGAAACAGTAATTTTAACAGAGAGTTAATTGTAACAGAGAGTTAATTGTAACAGAGAGTTAATTGTAACAGAGTTAATTTCAAAGAGAGTTAATTTCAAAGAGAGTTAATTTCAAAGAGAAGTTAAAAGTAAGAGAGTTAATTTCAAAGAAAGTTAATTTCAAAGAGAGTTAATTTCAAGAGAGTTAATTTCAAGAGAGTTAATTTCAAGAGAGTTAATTTCAAGAGGGTTATTTTCACTGTTATATTCAGTATAGAATAATTTTATTTTATGTACCTTCCCGTACATTAGAGTGAAATGTTGTTTACATTTTATATTTTTGTTTGCAAATTTTTTTCAAATTATTGAATTGAATTGACTTGCAAATTAAGAAAGAGAGAGAGTTTACAGAGAGTTTACAGAGAGTTTTTATAGAGTTTATAGATTTAGAGAGATACTTGAAGTCAGTTTTGAAGTCATTTTTTTAAGTCATTTTTTTGAAGTCATTTTTGAAGTCAGTTTTTGAAGTCAGAAGGTTGCACCAAGAGGGTCAACCAAAACAGAGGTTAATCGTCTCCACGTGATAAAGATCAAGTGCAGTCATTTTCCGTTTTCAATTAATCTTCACTTGATAGCAGTTCAAGTGCAAGACAGTTTAAGTTTCAAGATACTTGACAAGCGTTCAAGTTAGACAGATTAAGTTTCAAGATACTTGACAAGCGTTCAAGTTAGACAGTTTAAGTTTCAGAATACTTGATAGAGTTCAAGTCAGTTTTATTCCAAGTCAGTTTTATTTGAAGTCAGAGAGTTTTATTCCAAGTCATTTTTATTTCGAGTCCCAAGTTATTTCAATGCAGTCAATTGAATTCAACTTTTTCTTTGTAAGTTAAGAGAATTTAATTTAAGAAAAATGTAATTTAAGAATTTAATTCAACCTTTTTTTTGTGTTGTAAAAGAGAATTAAATTCAACCTGAATTGACCGGGTTGCGGCTTTGGTTTAACCTTTTCTTTGTTTGTAAGACGGAAATTCACCGATTTGTCTTTCCCTTTTCATGCATTGTTACGTATATAAATATATAGTTATGTAATTTATTATTTGTAACCAAAATAGTTTTTCAATTGTTTGTAACGATTTTGGTAATTATTGTAATGTATATGAGGAACATGCCGTCCCTCCGTTTGTTGAACTCTTTTAATTTTTTGTTCTAAGTAGTGACAAGCAATCTTTTTAAAAAAAAAGAGCAAAGTGCTCACGAAAGATGTAATTGTCAATTTCAGACTTATACCCCCCGCTTAGTCACTCAATTCCCCCGAATGTCGTACTACAAACTTTGTCTTTTAAGTTTATTTTATTTTCATACCACCAACCCCAGTTGAACCCAGTGACAACCGGAGAAATGGTTCAACCATGGTTAATTCCTCTTTAGTACTATGGAACATAACCTCCATTTATGTTAAGTTGTGTTTTTTTATTTTTAAGAATACTACAGTATATGGCTATGAATTTTAGTAGTCGAAATTAATTGTGTGTCAAAATTCAATTTTAAAACCGTGAGATCTACTTTCATTAACTGTAAGGTCCTCTAAGTTCGTTTTTTTTAATTACCTTATACGTGTAACTGATTAATTATGTAAAATCTATAATCCTAAGTGAATTTTATTACTTTTGACACATTCGAATTCATTTACGTTCCGTCCCTCCAGTCACTTTTGCATTAAAACGCGTATGCAAACATTATCATCATAATACATAATAATTATTGCTTACTTTATATAAATTCTCGTCATGCATTTATACAGTTAATTTAAC
>JAJOZX010017157.1:0-44583 GCA_023014485.1 Bathynomus jamesi
ATGAAATAAATAAATTGTAAATTCTAATTATTTTTACATATATTAATAGTACATTTTAAGATTATGTATAAAATTCAGATTAAAATATAGAGAAAAGTAACTTCCTGAAAAGTTGAAATTATGAATGTCGTCTTCTTTAAATGTAAAAACTATACGTTAAGATTGCATTTTTAGTAAAATTATTTGAAGTTTTTATACTTCTTTTGATATTTATATTGTAAAACAATAAAACTACAGCCGGTTTATGATCCATAAATTCGAAATTTTGTTTAAAAATTATTGAAAAAACATCCACCCTTCTTCCGGGGCTTATTTTTGTAATGTATTTCAATACATCGTGTTAAAATAGTCGAAATGAATGGATTTTCTAAAGAAATTCCATACACCATTGAATTGTGAAAAAAATGAAATCGTAAATTCTAATTATTTTTACAATATATTAATAGTACATTTAAGATTATGCAGAAAATTCTGATTAAAATATAGAGAAAATTAACTTCCTGAAAATTTTAAATTATGAATGTCGTTTTCTTTAAAAGCAAATCTATACTTTATTAAGATTGCATTTTCGTAAAATTATTTGAAGTTTTTACTCTTCTTTGATATTGTATAAAACAATAAACTACAACGGTTTATGACCATGAATTGAAATTTAGTTTTAAAATTATTGAAGAGATCACCCTTATCGGGCTTTATTTTTGGAATGTATTCAATACATCTTCTTAAAATAGTCGAAATAAATGGATTTTCTAAAGAAAGTTTCCATACCATTGATTTGAAATAATTAAATCGTAAATTGTAATTATTTTTACAATATATTAATGGTACATTTAAGATTATGTCGAATTTCTGATTAACATATACAGAATAGGACTACCTAAAGTTGAAATCATGAATGTCGTTTTCCTTTAAAAGCAAAACTATTCTTTAATAAGATTTCAGTTTTATTAAAATATTTGAAGATTTTTACTTTATGTGACATTATGTTTTATAAAGCAATAGAATACAGCTGTTTTGACCAAAAATTCGAAATTTCTTAAAAAATTGTTGAAAGAGATCCAGCTTTCTCAGAATTTATTTTTCGAAAGTATTTGAATACATTGTGTAAAAATAGTCGAAATGAATGGATTTTTTGAAGAAAGTTCCAATACTATTGTATAACGAAATAAATTAAATCGTAAATTCTAATTGTTCTTACAAAATATTAATGTTATATTTAAGATTATGTAGAAAATTCTGATTAATATATAGTAAAAATTAACTTCCTGAAAATTTTAAATTATGAATGTCGTTTTCTTTAAAAGCAAATCTATACTTTATTAAGATTGCATTTTCTGTAAAATTATTTCACGTTTTTATACTTCTTTTGCTATTTTATTGTATAAAAAAATAAACTACACCTGTTTATGAAAAAAAATTCGAAATTTGTTTAAAAATTATTGAATGAGATCCACCCTTCTTGGGCTTTATTTTTGGAATGTATTTCAAGACATCTTATGAAAATAGTCGAAATGAATGGATTTTCTAAAGAAAGTTTCCATACCATTGAGTTATGAAATATATTAAAACATAAATTCTAATTACTTTTAAACTATATTAATGGTACATTTAAGATTATGTCGAAAATTCTGATTAACATATACAGAATAGTGCCTACCTGAAAAGTAGAAATTATGAATGTCGTTTTGTTTAAAAGCAAAACTATACTTTATTAAGATTGCATTTTTAGTAAAATTATTTGAAGTTTTTACTCTTCTTTTGATATTGTATAAAACATCAAACTACAGCGGTTTATGACCATAAATTGAAATTTATTTAAAAATTATTGAAAACATCGACCCTTCTCGGGCTTATTTTTCGGAATGTATTCAATACATCTTCTTAAAATAGTCGAAATAAATGGATTTTCTAAAGAAAGTTTCCATACCATTGAATTATGAAATAAATTAAATCGTAATATTGTATTATTTTTACAATATATTAATGGTACATTTAAGATTATGTAAAAAATTCTGATTAAAATATAGAGAAAGGAACATTCTGAAAAGTTGAAATTATGAATGTCGTTTTCTTTAAAAGCAAATCTATACTTTATTAAGATTGCATTTTCAGTAAAATTATTTGAAGTTTTTACTCTTCTTTTGATATTGTATAAAACAATAAACTACAACGGTTTATGACCATGAATTTGAAATTAGTTTAAAAATTATTGAAAGAGATCGACCCTTGTCGGGCTTTATTTTTGGAATGTATTCAATACATCTTCTTAAAATAGTCGAAATAAATGGATTTTCTAAAGAAAGTTTCCATACCATTGAATTTTGAAATAAATTAAATCGTAAATTGTAATTATTTTTACAATATATTAATGGTACATTTAAGATTATGTCGAAATTTCTGATTAACATATACAGAATAGGAACTACCTTAAAGTTTGAAATCATGAATGTCGTTTCCTTTAAAAGCAAAACTATTCTTTAATAAGATTTCAGTTTTATTAAAATAATTTGAAGATTTTTTACTTTATGTGACATTATGTTTTATAAAGCAATAGAATACAGCTGTTTTGACCAAAAATACGAAATTTCTTAAAAAATTGTTGAAAGAGATCCAGCTTTCTCAGAATTTATTTTCGAAAGTATTTGAATACATTGTGTAAAAATAGTCGAAATGAATGGATTTTTTGAAGAAAGTTCCAATACTATTGAATAACGAAATAAATTAAATCGTAAATTCTAATTGTTCTTACAAAATATTAATGTTATATTTAAGATTATGTAGAAAATTCTGATTAATATATAGTGAAAATTAACTTACTGAAAATTTGAAATTATTAATGTCGTTTTCTTTAAATGCTAAACTATACTTTATAAAGATTGCAGTTTTATTAAAATTATTTGAAGATTTTAGAATTTATTTGACATTATATTTTACAAAGCAATAAAATACATCTGTTTTGGCCAAAAATTCAAAATTTCTTAAAAAATTATTGAAAGAGATCCGCTTTCTCGGAATTCATTTTTCGAACCTATTTCAATAGTTTGTGTAAAAGCAGTCGAAATGAATGGATTTTTTGAAGAAAGTTCCAATACTATTGTATAACGAAATAAATTAAATCGTAAATTCTAATTGTTCTTACAAAATATTAATGTTATATTTAAGATTATGTAGAAAATTCTGATTAATATATAGTGAAAATTAACTTACTGAAAATTTGAAATTATTAATGTCGTTTTCTTTAAATGCTAAACTATACTTTATAAAGATTGCAGTTTTATTAAAATTATTTGAAGATTTTAGAATTTATTTGACATTATATTTTACAAAGCAATAAAATACATCTGTTTTGGCCAAAAATTCAAAATTTCTTAAAAAATTGTTGAAAGAGATCCGTTTTCTCGGAATTCATTTTTCGAACGTATTTCAATAGTTTGTGTAAAAGCAGTCGAAATGAATGGATTTTTTGAAGAAAGTTTCCACACCATTGAGTTATGAAATATATTAATGGGACATTTAAGATTATGTCGAAAATTCTGATTAACATATGACGCGTTCGGTGGAGAAGGGGCGAACGCCACAAAATTCGAAAAATGAGTTTTTGTCGTATAATTATCCTTTAAAACCTTTGCTTTACCTATGCAAAAAATTAGATGTTAGTCTGCCCTCTTTCACGGTAAAATTTAGGTTTTAATGTATCTCAGAGAAATTCAGTCCGCATCATTGCTTCACATTGAACACATCTATCTACTTTCTGGTCACTCGACAATGCCCTGTGATGCTCATTTGGCCAAATTGAACAAAATATAAAAAATAATTACAGCAATATTATTTACACCAAAAAAGATTGTTACGGCCATAACTACAGCCGTTTCGCAGCGCTTCCTAGTTGTAGAAATGAAACAGGCTGATTTTCTCGATTTTGACGTCCTAAAAACGTGCATTGTCATTAGGAAATCAACAACTACTAAATTTACAGATGCAAGAAAGTTAATATTTGACTTTCAACACAAAGAAGGCTACGTAATATCTACTGCATATCGCACAACCCCAGATAATAGCCATCCCGTCAGACTGCAGAAAGGGAAAAAATCCTACAGTGTCAGTTTATTCAATCTAGCCCAGCAGACACAGCAACCAAAGTATTCCCAATTGCTGCCAATAACTAAGGAAAAAATAAAAGATCTCAAAGAATTATCAGACCTAATGCCTGCAACTGCAGTGAACTATTATACAAGATTGTTAAAGGAACTGGAAGAAACCGAAACAGTTGAAGCAGGTAATACAACATTCGACGAAGAGGACCAAATAATGGATTACACCAGTTAACATCAGAAGCTATCAATAAATAATAATGTAAAATTTCTTGGCGTTTTATTATATCGACATATTACACAACAATATTTTACTCAAATATGTGTTCAAATTCATACAACATTTCAATAAACCTTAAAAATACAAAGGTTTAAAGTTTACAAATTTTAACTGCATTTTGTGGCATAATTCGAAAATGTTGCGTTCGCCCCTTCTCCACCGAACGCGTCATATACAGAAAGTGACTACCTCAAAAGTTGAAATTATGAATGTCGTTTTGTTTAAAAGCAAAACAATACGTTATTAAGATTGCATTTTTATTAAAATTATTTGTAGATTTTATACCTCATTTGACATTTTATTGTATGAAGCAATAAAATACAGCCGTTTATCGCAAAAAATTGAAATTTGTTTAAAAATTGTTGAAAGAGATCCATCCTTCCGGGAATTTATTTTTGGAAAGTATTTCAATACATCGTCTTAAACTAGTCGAAATGAATGGATTTTCTAAAGAAAGATTCCATACCATTACATTATGAAATAAATTAAATTGTAAATTCTAATTATTTTTACAATATATTAATAGTACATTTAAGATTATGTATAAAATTCAGATTAAAATATAGAGAAAAGTAACTTCCTGAAAAGTTGAAATTATGAATGTCGTCTTCTTTAAATGTAAAACTATACGTTAAGATTGCATTTTTAGTAAAATTATTTGAAGTTTTTATACTTCTTTTGATATTATAATGTATTAAACAATAAACTACAGCGGTTTATGACCATAAATTCGAAATTTTTTAAAAATTATTGAAAAACATCCACCCTTCTCGGGCCTTATTTTTGTAATGTATTTCAATACATCGTGTTAAAATAGTCGAAATGAATGGATTTTCTAAAGAAAGTTTCCATACCATTGAATTGTGAAAAAAATGAAATCGTAAATTCTAATTATTTTTACAATATATTAATAGTACATTTAAGATTATGCAGAAAATTCTGATTAAAATATAGAGAAAATTAACTTCCTGAAAATTTTAAATTATGAATGTCGTTTTCTTTAAAAGCAAATCTATACTTTATTAAGATTGCATTTTCAGTAAAATTATTTGAAGTTTTTACTCTTCTTTGATATTGTATAAAACAATAAACTACAACGGTTTATGACCATGAATTTGAAATTAGTTTAAAAATTATTGAAAGAGATCGACCCTTGTCGGGCTTTATTTTTGGAATGTATTCAATACATCTTCTTAAAATAGTCGAAATAAATGGATTTTCTAAAGAAAGTCTCCATACCATTGAATTTTGAAATAAATTAAATCGTAAATTGTAATTATTTTTACAATATATTAATGGTACATTTAAGATTATGTCGGAATTTCTGATTAACATATACAGAATAGGAACTACCTTAAAGTTTGAAATCATGAATGTCGTTTCCTTTAAAAGCAAAACTATTCTTTAATAAGATTTCAGTTTTATTAAAATAATTTGAAGATTTTTTACTTTATGTGACATTATGTTTTATAAAGCAATAGAATACAGCTGTTTTGACCAAAAATTCGAAATTTCTTAAAAAATTGTTGAAAGAGATCCAGCTTTCTCAGAATTTATTTTTCGAAAGTATTTGAATACATTGTGTAAAAATAGTCGAAATGAATGGATTTTTTGAAGAAAGTTCCAATACTATTGTATAACGAAATAAATTAAATCGTAAATTCTAATTGTTCTTACAAAATATTAATGTTATATTTAAGATTATGTAGAAAATTCTGATTAATATATAGTAAAAATTAACTTACTGAAAATTTGAAATTATTAATGTCGTTTTCTTTAAATGCTAAACTATACTTTATAAAGATTGCAGTTTTATTAAAATTATTTGAAGATTTTAGAATTTATTTGACATTATATTTTACAAAGCAATAAAATACATCTGTTTTGGCCAAAAATTCAAAATTTCTTAAAAAATTGTTGAAAGAGATCCGTTTTCTCGGAATTCATTTTTCGAACGTATTTCAATAGTTTGTGTAAAAGCAGTCGAAATGAATGGATTTTTTGAAGAAAGTTTCCACACCATTGAGTTATGAAATATATTAATGGGACATTTAAGATTATGTCGAAAATTCTGATTAACATATGACGCGTTCGGTGGAGAAGGGGCGAACGCCACAAAATTCGAAAAATGAGTTTTTTGTCGTATAATTATCCTTTAAAACCTTTGCTTTACCTATGCAAAAAATTAGATGTTAGTCTGCCCTCTTTCACGGTAAAATTTAGGTTTTAATGTATCTCAGAGAAATTCAGTCCGCATCATTGCTTCACATTGAACACATCTATCTACTTTCTGGTCACTCGACAATGCCCTGTGATGCTCAATTTGGCCAAATTGAACAAAATATAAAAAATAATTACAGCAATATTATTTACACCAAAAAAGATTGTTACGGCCATAACTACAGCCGTTTCGCAGCGCTTCCTAGTTGTAGAAATGAAACAGGCTGATTTTCTCGATTTTGACGTCCTAAAAACGTGCATTGTCATTAGGAAATAAAAACTACTAAATTTACAGATACAAGAAAGTTAATATTTGACTTTCAACACAAAGAAGGCTACGTAATATCTACTGCATACCGCACAACCCCAGATAATAGCCATCCCGTAAGACTGCAGAAAGGGAAAAAATCCTACAGTGTCAGTTTATTCAATCTAGCCCAGCAGACACTGCAACCAAAGTATTCCCAATTGCTGCCAATAACTAAGGAAAAAATAAAAGATCTCAAAGAATTATCAGACCTAATGCCTGCAACTGCAGTGAACTATTATACAAGATTGTTAAAGGAACTGGAAGAAACCGAAACAGTTGAAGCAGGTAATACAACATTCGACGAAGAGGACCAAATAATGGATTACACCAGTTAACATCAGAAGCTATCAATAAATAATAATGTAAAATTTCTTGGCGTTTTATTATATCGACATATTACACAACAATATTTTACTCAAATATGTGTTCAAATTCATACAACATTTCAATAAACCTTAAAAATACAAAGGTTTAAAGTTTACAAACTTTAACTGCATTTTGTGGCATAATTGAAAATGTTGCGTTCGCCCCTTCTCCACCGAACGCGTCATATGTTAATCAGAATTTTCGACATAATCTTAAATGTCCCATTAATATATTTCATAACTCAATGGTATGGAAACTTTCTTCAAAAAATCCATTCATTTCGACTGCTTTTACACAAACTATTGAAATACGTTCGAAAAATGAATTCCGAGAAAGCGGATCTCTTTCAACAATTTTTTAAGAAATTTTGAATTTTTGGCCAAAACAGATGTATTTTATTGCTTTGTAAAATATAATGTCAAATAAATTCTAAAATCTTCAAATAATTTTAATAAAACTGCAATCTTTATAAAGTATAGTTTAGCATTTAAAGAAAACGACATTAATAATTTCAAATTTTCAGTAAGTTAATTTTCACTATATATTAATCAGAATTTTCTACATAATCTTAAATATAACATTAATATTTTGTAAGAACAATTAGAATTTACGATTTAATTTATTTCGTTATTCAATAGTATTGGAACTTTCTTCAAAAAATCCATTCATTTCGACTATTTTTACACAGTGTATTCAAATATTTTCGAAAAATATATTCTGAGAAAGCTAGATCTCTTTCAACAATTTTTTATGAAATTTCGAATTTTTGGTCAAAACAGCTGCATTCTATTGCTTTATAAAACATAATGTCACATAAAGTAAAAAATCTTCAAATTATTTTAATAAAACTGAAATCTTACTAAAGATAGTTTTGCTTTTAAAGGAAACGACATTCATGATTTCAAACTTTAAGGTAGTTCCTATTCTGTATATGTTAATCAGAAATTCCCACATAATCTTAAATGTACCATTAATATATTGTAAAAATAATTACAATTTACGATTTAATTTATTTCAAAATTCAATGGTATGGAAACTTTCTTTAGAAAATCCATTTATTTCGACTATTTTAAGAAGATGTATTGAATACATTCCAAAAATAAAGCGCGACAAGGGTCGATCTCTTTCAATAATTTTTAAACTAATTTCAAATTCATGGTCATAAACGGTTGTACTTTATTGTTTTATACAATATCAAATGAAGAGTAAAAACTTCAAATAATTTTACTGAAAATGCAATCTTAATAAAGTATAGATTTGCTTTTAAAGAAAACGACATTCATAATTTAAAATTTTCAGGAAGTTAATTTTCTCTATATTTTAATCAGAATTTTCTGCATAATCTTAAATGTACTATTAATATATTGTAAAAATAATTAGAATTTACGATTTCGTTTATTTCACAATTCAATGGTATGGAAACTTTCTTTAGAAAATCCATTCATTTCGACTATTTTAACACGATGTATTGAAATACATTACAAAAATAAGGCCCGAGAAGGGTGGATGTTTTTCAATAATTTTTAAAAAATTTAGAATTTATGGTCATAAACCGCTGTAGTTTATTGTTTAATACATTATAATATCAAAAGAAGTATAAAAACTTCAAATAATTTTACTAAAAATGCAATCTTAACGTATAGTTTTACATTTAAAGAAGACGACATTCATAATTTCAACTTTTCAGGAAGTTACTTTTCTCTATATTTTAATCTGAATTTTATAGATAATCTTAAATGTACTATTAATATATTGTAAAAATAATTAGAATTTACAATTTAATTTATTTCATAATGTAATGGTATGGAATCTTTCTTTAGAAAATCCATTCATTTCGACTAGTTTAAGACGATGTATTGAAATACTTTCCAAAAATAAATTCCCGGAAGGATGGATCTCTTTCAATAATCTTAAATGTAATATAATATATTGTAAAAATAATTAGAATTTACAATTTAATTTATTTCATAATGTAATGGTATGGAATCTTTCTTTAGAAAATCCATTCATTTCGACTAGTTTAAGACGATGTATTGAAATACTTTCCAAAAATAAATTCCCGGAAGGATGGATCTCTTTCAAAAATTTTTGAACAAATTTCAAATTTTTTGCGATAAACGGCTGTATTTTATTGCTTTATACAATAACATGTCAAATGAGGTATAAAATCTACAAATAATTTTAATAAAAATGCAATCTTAATAACGTATAGTTTTGCTTTTAAGGAAAACGACATTCATAATTTCAACTTTTCAGAATGTTCCTTTCTCTATATTTTAATTAGAATTTTTTACATAATCTTAAATGTGCCATTAATATATTGTAAAAATAAATACAATATACGATTTAATTTATTTCATAATTCAATGGTATGGAAACTTTCTTTAGAAAATCCATTTATTTCGACTATTTTAAGAAGATGTATTGAATACATTCCGAAAATAAAGCCCGAGAAGGGTCGATCTCTTTCAATAATTTTTAAATAAATTTCAAATTTATGGTCATAAACCGCTGTAGTTTGATGTTTTATACAATATCAAAAGAAGAGTAAAAACTTCAAATAATTTTACTAAAAATGCAATCTTAATAAAGTATAGATTTGCTTTTAAAGAAAACGACATTCATAATTTAAAATTTTCAGGAAGTTAATTTTCTCTATATTTTAATCAGAATTTTCTGCATAATCTTAAATGTACTATTAATATATTGTAAAAATAATTAGAATTTACGATTTCATTTATTTCACAATTCAATGGTATGGAAACTTTCTTTAGAAAATCCATTCATTTCGACTATTTTCATAAGATGTATTGAAATACATTCCAAAAATAAAGCCCAAGAAGGGTGGATCTCATTCAATAATTTTTAAACAAATTTCGAATTTGTTTTCATAAACAGGTGTAGTTTATTTTTTTATACAATAAAATATCAAAAGAAGTATAAAAACTTGAAATAATTTTACAGAAAATGCAATCTTAAAGTAGAGATTTGCTTTTAAAGAAAACGACATTCATAATTTAAAATTTTCAGGAAGTTAATTTTCTCTATATTTTAATCAGAATTTTCTGCATAATCTTAAATGTACTATTAATATATTGTAAAAATAATCAGAATTTACGATTTAATTTATTTCACAATTCAATGGTATGGAAACTTTCTTTAGAAAATCCATTCATTTCGACTATTTTAACAAGATGTATTGAAATACATTACAAAAATAAAGCCCGAGAAGGGTGGATGTTTTTCAATAATTTTTAAAAAATTTCGAATTTATGGTCATAAACAGCTGTAGTTTATTGTTTAATACATTATAATATCAAAAGAAGTATAAAAACTTCAAATAATTTTACTAAAAATGCAATCTTAACGTATAGTTTTACATTTAAAGAAGACGACATTCATAATTTCAACTTTTCAGGAAGTTACTTTTCTCTATATTTTAATCTGAATTTTATACATAATCTTAAATGTACTATTAATATATTGTAAAAATAATTAGAATTTACAATTTAATTTATTTCATAATGTAATGGTATGGAATCTTTCTTTAGAAAATCCATTCATTTCAACTAGTTTAAGAAGATGTATTGAAATACTTTCCAAAAATAAATTCCCGGAAGGATGGATCTCTTTCAACAATTTTTGAACAAATTTCAAATTTTTTGCGATAAATGGCTGTATTTTATTGCTTTATACAATAACATGTCAAATGAGGTATAAAATCTACAAATAATTTTAATAAAAATGCAATCTTAATAACGTATAGTTTTGCTTTTAAAGAAAACGACATTCATAATTTCAACTTTTCAGAATGTTCCTTTCTCTATATTTTAATCAGAATTTTTTACATAATCTTAAATGTACCATTAATATATTGTAAAAATAAATACAATATACGATTTAATTTATTTCATAATTCAATGGTATGGAAACTTTCTTTAGAAAATCCATTTATTTCGACTATTTTAAGAAGATGTATTGAATACATTCCGAAAATAAAGCCCGAGAAGGGTCGATCTCTTTCAATAATTTTTAAATAAATTTCAAATTTATGGTCATAAACCGCTGTAGTTTGATGTTTTATACAATATCAAAAGAAGAGTAAAAACTTCAAATAATTTTACTAAAAATGCAATCTTAATAAAGTATAGTTTTGCTTTTAAACAAAACGACATTCATAATTTCTACTTAGCAGGTAGGCACTATTCTGTATACGTTAATCAGAATTTTCGACATAATCTTAAATGTACCATTAATATAGTTTAAAAGTAATTAGAATTTATGTTTTAATATATTTCATAACTCAATGGTATGGAAACTTTCTTTAGAAAATCCATTCATTTCGACTATTTTCATAAGATGTATTGAAATACATTCCAAAAATAAAGCCCAAGAAGGGTGGATCTCATTCAATAATTTTTAAACAAATTTCGAATTTTTTTTCATAAACAGGTGTAGTTTATTTTTTTATACAATAAAATATCAAAAGAAGTATAAAAACTTGAAATAATTTTACAGAAAATGCAATCTTAATAAAGTATAGATTTGCTTTTAAAGAAAACGACATTCATAATTTAAAATTTTTAGGAAGTTAATTTTCTCTATATTTTAATCAGAATTTTCTACATAATCTTAAATGTACTATTATAATTGTAAAAAAATTAGAATTTACAATTTAATTTATTTCATAATGGAATGGTATGGAATGTTTCTTTAGAAAATCTATTCATTTCGACTATTTTAACACGATGTATTGAAATACTTTACAAAAATAAATTCCGGAAGGATGGATCTCTTTCAACAATTTTTAAACAAATTTCAATTTTTTGCGATAAACGGCTGTATTTTATTGCTTCATACAATAAAATGTCAAATGAGGTATAAATCTACAAATAATTTTAATAAAAATGCAATCTTAATAACGTATTGTTTTGCTTTTAAACAAAACGACAGTCATAATTTCAACTTTTGAGGTAGTCACTTTCTGTATATGTTAATCAGAATTTTCGACATAATCTTAAATGTCCCATTAATATATTTCATAACTCAATGGTATGGAAACTTCTTCAAAAATCCATTCATTTCGACTGCTTTTACACAAACTATTGAAATACGTTCGAAAAATGAATTCCGAGAAAGCGGATCTCTTTCAACAATTTTTTAAGAAATTTTGAATTTTTGGCCAAAACAGATGTATTTTATTGCTTTGTAAATATAATGTCAAATAAATTCTAAAATCTTCAAATAATTTTAATAAAACTGCAATCTTTATAAAGTATAGTTTAGCATTTAAAGAAAACGACATTAATAATTTCAAATTTTCATTAAGTTAATTTTCACTATATATTAATCAGAATTTTCTACATAATCTTAAATATAACATTAATATTTTGTAAGAACAATTAGAATTTACAATTTAATTTATTTCGTTATTCAATAGTATTGGAACTTTCTTCAAAAAATCCATTCATTTCGACTATTTTTACACAATGTATTCAAATACTTTCGAAAAATAAATTCTGAGAAAGCTGGATCTCTTTCAACAATTTTTTAAGAAATTTCGAATTTTTGGTCAAACAGCTGTATTCTATTGCTTTATAAAACATAATGTCACTTAAAGTAAAAAATCTTCAAATTATTTTAATAAAACTGAAATCTTATTAAAGAATAGTTTTGCTTTTAAAGGAAACGACATTCATGATTTCAAACTTTAAGGTAGTTCCTATTCTGTATATGTTAATCAGAAATTTCGACATAATCTTAAATGTACCATTAATATATTGTAAAAATAATTACAATTTACGATTTAATTTATTTCAAAATTCAATGGTATGGAAACTTTCTTTAGAAAATCCATTTATTTCGACTATTTTAAGAAGATGTATTGAATACATTCCAAAAATAAAGCCCGACAAGGGTCGATCTCTTTCAATAATTTTTAAACTAATTTCAAATTCATGGTCATAAACCGTTGTAGTTTATTGTTTTATACAATATCAAATGAAGAGTAAAAACTTCAAATAATTTTACTGAAAATGCAATCTTAATAAAGTATAGATTTGCTTTTAAAGAAAACGACATTCATAATTTAAAATTTTCAGGAAGTTAATTTTCTCTATATTTTAATCAGAATTTTCTGCATAATCTTAAATATACTATTAATATATTGTAAAAATAATTAGAATTTACGATTTCATTTATTTCACAATTCAATGGTATGGAAACTTTCTTTAGAAAATCCATTCACTTCGACTATTTTCATAAGATGTATTGAAATACATTCCAAAAATAAAGCCCAAGAAGGGTGGATCTCATTCAATAATTTTTAAACAAATTTCGAATTTGTTTTCATAAACAGGTGTAGTTTATTTTTTTATACAATAAAATATCAAAAGAAGTATAAAAACTTGAAATAATTTTACAGAAAATGCAATCTTAAAGTAGAGATTTGCTTTTAAAGAAAACGACATTCATAATTTAAAATTTTCAGGAAGTTAATTTTCTCTATATTTTAATCAGAATTTTCTGCATAATCTTAAATGTACTATTAATATATTGTAAAAATAATCAGAATTTACGATTTAATTTATTTCACAATTCAATGGTATGGAAACTTTCTTTAGAAAATCCATTCATTTCGACTATTTTAACAAGATGTATTGAAATACATTACAAAAATAAAGCCCGAGAAGGGTGGATGTTTTTCAATAATTTTTAAAAAATTTCGAATTTATGGTCATAAACCGCTGTAGTTTATTGTTTAATACATTATAATATCAAAAGAAGTATAAAAACTTCAAATAATTTACCTAAAAATGCAATCTTAACGTATAGTTTTACATTTAAAGAAGACGACATTCATAATTTTCAAACTTTTCAGGAAGTTACTTTTCTCTATATTTTAATCTGAATTTTATACATAATCTTAAATGTACTATTAATATATTGTAAAAATAATTAGAATTTACAATTTAATTTATTTCATAATGTAATGGTATGGAATCTTTCTTTAGAAATCCATTCATTTCGACTAGTTTAAGAAGATGTATTGAAATACTTTCCAAAAATAAATTCCGGAAGGATGGATCTCTTTCAACAATTTTTGAACAAATTTCAAATTTTTTGCGATAAACGGCTGTATTTTATTGCTTTATACAATAACATGTCAAATGAGGTATAAAATCTACAAATAATTTTAATAAAAATGCAATCTTAATAACGTATAGTTTTGCTTTTAAAGAAACGACATTCATAATTTCAACTTTTCAGAATGTTCCTTCTCTATATTTTAATCAGAATTTTTACATAATCTTAAATGTACCATTAATATATTGTAAAATAAATACAATATACGATTTAATTTATTTCATAATTCAATGGTATGGAAACTTCTTTAGAAATCCATTTATTTCGACTATTTTAAGAAGATGTATTGAATACATTCCGAAAATAAAGCCCGAGAAGGGTCGATCTCTTTCAATAATTTTAAATAAATTTCAAATTTATGGTCATAAACCGCTGTAGTTTGATGTTTTATACAATATCAAAAGAAGAGTAAAAACTTCAAATAATTTTACTAAAAATGCAATCTTAATAAAGTATAGTTTTGCTTTTAAACAAAACGACATTCATAATTTCTACTTTGCAGGTAGGCACTATTCTGTATACGTTAATCAGATTTTCGACATAATCTTAAATGTACACATTAATTTAGTTTAAAAGTAATTAGAATTTATGTTTTAATATATTTCATAACTCAATGGTATGGAAACTTTCTTTAGAAAATCCATTCATTTCGACTATTTTCATAAGATGTATTGAAATACATTCCAAAAATAAAGCCCAAGAAGGTGGATCTCAATCAATAATTTTTAAACAAATTTCGAATTTTTTTTCATAAACAGTGTAGTTTATTTTTTTATACAATAAAATATCAAAAGAAGTATAAAAACTTGAAATAATTTTACAGAAAATGCAATCTTATAAAGTATAGATTTGCTTTTAAAGAAAACGACATTCATAATTTAAAATTTTCAGGAAGTTAATTTTTCTCTATATTTTAATCAGAATTTTCTACATAATCTTAAATGTACTATTAATATATTGTAAAATAATTAGAATTTACAATTTAATTTATTTCATAATGGAATGGTATGGAATGTTTCTTTAGAAAATCTATTCATTTCGACTATTTTAACACGATGTATTGAAATACTTTACAAAATAATTCCCGGAAGGATGGATCTCTTTCAACAATTTTTAAACAAATTTCAATTTTTTGCGATAAACGGCTGTATTTTATTGCTTCATACAATAAAATGTCAAATGAGGTATAAAATCTACAAATAATTTTAATAAAAATGCAATCTTAATAACGTATTGTTTTGCTTTTAAACAAAACGACAGTCATAATTTCAACTTTTGAGGTAGTCACTTTCTGTATATGTTAATCAGAATTTTCGACATAATCTTAAATGTCCCATTAATATTTTCATAACTCAATGGTATGGAAACTTTCTTCAAAAAATCCATTCATTTCGACTGCTTTTACACAAACTATTGAAATACGTTCGAAAAATGAATTCCGAGAAAGCGGATCTCTTTCAACAATTTTTTAAGAAATTTTGAATTTTTGGCCAAAACAGATGTATTTTATTGCTTTGTAAAATATAATGTCAAATAAATTCTAAAATCTTCAAATAATTTTAATAAACTGCAATCTTTATAAAGTATAGTTTAGCATTTAAAGAAAACGACATTAATAATTTCAAATTTTCAGTAAGTTAATTTTCACTATATATTAATCAGAATTTTCTACATAATCTTAAATATAACATTAATATTTTGTAAGAACAATTAGAATTTACATTTAATTTATTTCGTTATTCAATAGTATTGGAACTTTCTTCAAAAATCCATTCATTTCGACTATTTTTACACAATGTATTCAAATACTTTCGAAAAATAAATTCTGAGAAGCTGGATCTCTTTCAACAATTTTTTAAGAAATTTTGAATTTTTGGTCAAAACAGCTGTATTCTATTGCTTTATAAAACATAATGTCACTTAAAGTAAAAAATCTTCAAATTATTTTAATAAAACTGAAATCTTACTAAAGAATAGTTTTGCTTTTAAAGGAAACGACATTCATGATTTCAAACTTTAAGGTAGTTCCTATTCTGTATATGTTAATCAGAAATTCGACATAATCTTAAATGTACCATTAATATATTGTAAAAATAATTACAATTTACGATTTAATTTATTTCAAATTCAATGGTATGGAAACTTTCTTTAGAAAATCCATTTATTTCGACTATTTTAAGAAGATGTATTGAATACATTCCAAAAATAAAGCCCGACAAGGGTCGATCTCTTTCAATAATTTTTAAACTAATTTCAAATTCATGGTCATAAACCGTTGTAGTTTATTGTTTTATACAATATCAAATGAAGAGTAAAAACTTCAAATAATTTTACTGAAAATGCAATCTTAATAAAGTATAGATTTGCTTTTAAAGAAAACGACATTCATAATTTAAAATTTTCAAGAAGTTAATTTTCTCTATATTTTAATCAGAATTTTCTGCATAATCTTAAATGTACTATTAATATATTGTAAAAATAATTAGAATTTACGATTTCATTTATTTCACAATTCAATGGTATGGAAACTTTCTTTAGAAAATCCATTCATTTCGACTATTTTAACACGATGTATTGAAATACATTACAAAAATAAGGCCCGAGAAGGGTGGATGTTTTTCAATAATTTTTAAAAAATTTAGAATTTATGGTCATAAACCGCTGTAGTTTATTGTTTAATACATTATAATATCAAAAGAAGTATAAAAACTTCAAATAATTTTACTAAAAATGCAATCTTAACGTATAGTTTTACATTTAAAGAAGACGACATTCATAATTTCAACTTTTCAGGAAGTTACTTTTCTCTATATTTTAATCTGAATTTTATACATAATCTTAAATGTACTACTAATATATTGTAAAAATAATTAGAATTTACAATTTAATTTATTTCATAATGTAATGGTATGGAATCTTTCTTTAGAAAATCCATTCATTTCGACTAGTTTAAGACGATGTATTGAAATACTTTCAAAAAATAAATTCCCGGAAGGATGGATCTCTTTCAATAATCTTAAATGTACTATTAATATATTGTAAAAATAATTAGAATTTACAATTTAATTTATTTCATAATGTAATGGTATGGAATCTTTCTTTAGAAAATCCATTCATTTCGACTAGTTTAAGACGATGTATTGAATACATTCCGAAAATAAAGCCCGAGAAGGGTCGATCTCTTTCAATAATTTTTAAATAAATTTCAAATTTATGGTCATAAACCGCTGTAGTTTGATGTTTTATACAATATCAAAAGAAGAGTAAAAACTTCAAATAATTTTACTAAAAATGCAATCTTAATAAAGTATAGTTTTGCTTTTAAACAAAACGACATTCATAATTTCTACTTTTCAGGTAGGCACTATTCTGTATATGTTAATCAGAATTTTCGACATAATCTTAAATGTACCATTAATATAGTTTAAAAGTAATTAGAATTTATGTTTAATATATTCATAACTCAATGGTATGGAAACTTTCTTTAGAAAATCCATTCATTTCGACTATTTTCATAAGATGTATTGAAATACATTCCAAAAATAAAGCCCAAGAAGGGTGGATCTCATTCAATAATTTTTAAACAAATTTCGAATTTGTTTTCATAAACAGGTGTAGTTTATTTTTTTATACAATAAAATATCAAAAGAAGTATAAAAACTTGCAATAATTTTACAGAAAATGCAATCTTAAAGTAAGATTTGCTTTTAAAGAAAACGACATTCATAATTTAAAATTTTCAGGAAGTTAATTTTCTCTATATTTTAATCAGAATTTTCTACATAATCTTAAATGTACTATTAATATATTGTAAAAATAATTAGAATTTACAATTTAATTTATTTCATAATGGAATGGTATGGAATGTTTCTTTAGAAAATCTATTCATTTCGACTATTTTAACACGATGTATTGAAATACTTTACAAAAATACATTCCCGGAAGGATGGATCTCTTTCAACAATTTTTAAACAAATTTCAATTTTTTGCGATAAACGGCTGTATTTTATTGCTTCATACAATAAAATGTCAAATGAGGTATAAAATCTACAAATAATTTAATAAAAATGCAATCTTAATAACGTATTGTTTTGCTTTTAAACAAAACGACATTCATAATTTCAACTTTTGAGGTAGTCACTTTCTGTATATGTTAATCAGAATTTTCGACATAATCTTAAATGTCCATTATAGTTTAAAAGTAATTAGAATTTATTTTTTAATTTATTTCATAACTCAATGGTATGGAAACTTTCTTCAAAAAATCCATTCATTTCGACTGCTTTTACACAAACTATTGAAATACGTTCGAAAAATGAATTCCGAGAAAGCGGATCTCTTTCAACAATTTTTTAAGAAATTTTGAATTTTTGGCCAAAACAGATGTATTTTATTGCTTTGTAAAATATAATGTCAAATAAATTCTAAAATCTTCAAATAATTTTAATAAAACTGCAATCTTTATAAAGTATAGTTTAGCATTTAAAGAAAACGACATTAATAATTTCAAATTTTCAGTAAGTTAATTTTCACTATATATTAATCAGAATTTTCTACATAATCTTAAATATAACATTAATATTTTGTAAGAACAATTAGAATTTACGATTTAATTTATTTCGTTATTCAATAGTATTGGAACTTTCTTCAAAAAATCCATTCATTTCGACTATTTTTACACAGTGTATTCAAATATTTTCGAAAAATATATTCTGAGAAAGCTGGATCTCTTTCAACAATTTTTTATGAAATTTCGAATTTTTGGTCAAAACAGCTGCATTCTATTGCTTTATAAAACATAATGTCACATAAAGTAAAAAATCTTCAAATTATTTTAATAAAACTTAAATCTTACTAAAGAATAGTTTTGCTTTTAAAGGAAACGACATTCATGATTTCAAACTTTAAGGTAGTTCCTATTCTGTATATGTTAATCAGAAATTCCCACATAATCTTAAATGTACCATTAATATATTGTAAAAATAATTACAATTTACGATTTAATTTATTTCAAAATTCAATGGTATGGAAACTTTCTTTAGAAAATCCATTTATTTCGACTATTTTAAGAAGATGTATTGAATACATTCCAAAAATAAAGCCCGACAAGGGTCGATCTCTTTCAATAATTTTTAAACTAATTTCAAATTCATGGTCATAAACCGTTGTAGTTTATTGTTTTATACAATATCAAATGAAGTAAAAATAAAACTTCAAATAATTTTACTGAAAATGCAATCTTAATAAAGTATAGATTTGCTTTTAAAGAAAACGACATTCATAATTTAAAATTTTCAAGAAGTTAATTTTCTCTATATTTTAATCAGAATTTTCTGCATAATCTTAAATGTACTATTAATATATTGTAAAAATAATTAGAATTTACGATTTCATTTATTTCACAATTCAATGGTATGGAAACTTTCTTTAGAAAATCCATTCATTTCGACTATTTTAACACGATGTATTGAAATACATTACAAAAATAAGGCCCGAGAAGGGTGGATGTTTTTCAATAATTTTTAAAAAATTTAGAATTTATGGTCATAAACCGCTGTAGTTTATTGTTTAATACATTATAATATCAAAAGAAGTATAAAAACTTCAAATAATTTTACTAAAAATGCAATCTTAACGTATAGTTTTACATTTAAAGAAGACGACATTCATAATTTCAACTTTTCAGGAAGTTACTTTTCTCTATATTTTAATCTGAATTTTATACATAATCTTAAATGTAGTACTAATATATTGTAAAAATAATTAGAATTTACAATTTAATTTATTTCATAATGTAATGGTATGGAATCTTTCTTTAGAAAATCCATTCATTTCGACTAGTTTAAGACGATGTATTGAAATACTTTCAAAAAATAAATTCCCGGAAGGATGGATCTCTTTCAATAATCTTAAATGTACTATTAATATATTGTAAAAATAATTAGAATTTACAATTTAATTTATTTCATAATGTAATGGTATGGAATCTTTCTTTAGAAAATCCATTCATTTCGACTAGTTTAAGACGATGTATTGAATACATTCCGAAAATAAAGCCCGAAGGGTCGATCTCTTTCAATAATTTTTAAATAAATTTCAAATTTAGGTCATAAACCGCTGTAGTTTGATGTTTTATACAATATCAAAAGAAGAGTAAAAACTTCAAATAATTTTACTAAAAATGCAATCTTAATAAAGTATAGTTTTGCTTTTAAACAAAACGACATTCATAATTTCTACTTTTCAGGTAGGCACTATTCTGTATATGTTAATCAGAATTTTCGACATAATCTTAAATGTACCATTAATATAGTTTAAAAGTAATTAGAATTTAGTTTTAATATATTTCATAACTCAATGGTATGGAAACTTTCTTTAGAAAATCCATTCATTTCGACTATTTTCATAAGATGTATTGAAATACATTCCAAAAATAAAGCCCAAGAAGGGTGGATCTCATTCAATAATTTTTAAACAAATTTCGAATTTGTTTTCATAAACAGGTGTAGTTTATTTTTTTATACAATAAAATATCAAAAGAAGTATAAAAACTTGCAATAATTTTACAGAAAATGCAATCTTAAAGTAGAGATTTGCTTTTAAAGAAAACGACATTCATAATTTAAAATTTTCAGGAAGTTAATTTTCTCTATATTTTAATCAGAATTTTCTACATAATCTTAAATGTACTATTAATATATTGTAAAAATAATTAGAATTTACAATTTAATTTATTTCATAATGGAATGGTATGGAATGTTTCTTTAGAAAATCTATTCATTTCGACTATTTTAACACGATGTATTGAAATTCTTTACAAAAATACATTCCCGGAAGGATGGATCTCTTTCAACAATTTTTAAACAAATTTCAATTTTTGCGATAAACGGCTGTATTTTATTGCTTCATACAATAAAATGTCAAATGAGGTATAAAATCTACAAATAATTTTAATAAAAATGCAATCTTAATAACGTATTGTTTTGCTTTTAAACAAAACGACATTCATAATTTCAACTTTTGAGGTAGTCACTTTCTGTATATGTTAATCAGAATTTTCGACATAATCTTAAATGTCCCATTAATATAGTTTAAAAGTAATTAGAATTTATTTTTAATTTATTTCATAACTCAATGGTATGGAAACTTTCTTCAAAAAATCCATTCATTTCGACTGCTTTTACACAAACTATTGAAATACGTTCGAAAAATGAATTCCGAGAAAGCGGATCTCTTTCAACAATTTTTTAAGAAATTTTGAATTTTTGGCCAAAAACAGATGTATTTTATTGCTTTGTAAAATATAATGTCAAATAAATTCTAAAATCTTCAAATAATTTTAATAAAACTGCAATCTTTATAAAGTATAGTTTAGCATTTAAAGAAAACGACATTAATAATTTCAAATTTTCAGTAAGTTAATTTCACTATATATTAATCAGAATTTTCTACATAATCTTAAATATAACATTAATATTTTAAGAACAATTAGAATTTACGATTTAATTTATTTCGTTATTCAATAGTATTGGAACTTTCTTCAAAAAATCCATTCATTTCGACTATTTTTACACAGTGTATTCAAATATTTTCGAAAAATATATCTGAGAAAGCTGGATCTCTTTCAACAATTTTTTATGAAATTTCGAATTTTTGGTCAAAACAGCTGCATTCTATTGCTTTATAAAACATAATGTCACATAAAGTAAAAAATCTTCAAATTATTTTAATAAAACTGAAATCTTACTAAAGAATAGTTTTGCTTTTAAAGGAAACGACATTCATGATTTCAAACTTTAAGGTAGTTCCTATTCTGTATATGTTAATCAGAAATTCCCACATAATCTTAAATGTACCATTAATATATTGTAAAATAATTACAATTTACGATTTAATTTATTTCAAAATTCAATGGTATGGAAACTTTCTTTAGAAAATCCATTTATTTCGACTATTTTAAGAAGATGTATTGAATACATTCCAAAAATAAAGCCCGACAAGGGTCGATCTCTTTCAATAATTTTTAAACTAATTTCAAATTCATGGTCATAAACCGTTAGTTTATTGTTTTATACAATATCAAATGAAGAGTAAAAACTTCAAATAATTTTACTGAAAATGCAATCTTATAAAGTATAGATTTGCTTTTAAAGAAAACGACATTCATAATTTAAAATTTTCAGGAAGTTAATTTTCTCTATATTTTAATCAAATTTTCTGCATACTCTTAATGTACTATTAATATTGTAAAAATAATTAGAATTTACGATTTCATTTATTTCACAATTCAATGGTATGGAACTTTCTTTAGAAAATCCATTCATTTCGACTATTTTAACACGATGTATTGAAATACATTACAAAAATAAGGCCCGAGAAGGGTGGATGTTTTTCAATAATTTTTAAAAATTTAGAATTTATGGTCATAAAACCGCTGAGTTTATTGTGTTAATACATTATAATATCAAAAGAAGTATAAAAACTTCAAATAATTTTACTAAAAATGCAATCTTAACGCATAGTTTTACATTTAAAGAAGACGACATTCATAATTTCAACTTTTCAGGAAGTTACTTTTCTCTATATTTTTAATCTGAATTTTATACATAATCTTAAATGTAGTACTAATATATTGTAAAAATAATTAGAATTTACAATTTAATTTATTTCATAATGTAATGGTATGGAATCTTTCTTTAGAAATCCATTCATTTCGACTAGTTTAAGACGATGTATTGAAATACTTTCAAAAAATAAATTCCCGGAAGGATGGATCTCTTTCAATAATCTTAAATGTACTATTAATATATTGTAAAAATATTAGAATTTACAATTTAATTTATTTCATAATGTAATGGTATGGAATCTTTCTTTAGAAAATCCATTCATTTCGACTAGTTTTAAGACGATGTATTGAAATACTTCCAAAAATAAATTCCCGGAAGGATGGATCTCTTTCAATAATCTTAATGTACTATTAATATATTGTAAAAATAATTAGAATTTACAATTTAATTTATTTCATAATGTAATGGTATGGAATCTTTCTTTAGAAATCCATTCATTTCGACTAGTTTAAGACGATGTATTGAATACATTCCGAAAAAAAGCCCGGAAGGGTCGATCTCTTCAATAATTTTTAATAAATTCAAATTTATGGACATAAACCGCTGTAGTTTGATGTTTTATACAATATCAAAAGAAGAGTAAAACTTCAAATAATTTACTAAAATGCAATCTTAATAAAGTATAGTTTTGCTTTTAAAACAAACGACATTCTAATTTCTACTTTTCAGGTAGGCACTATTCTGTATATGTTAATCAGAATTTTTCGACATATCTTAAATGTACCATTAATATAGTTTAAAAGTAATTAGAATTTATGTTTTATATATTTTCATAACTCAATGGTATGGAAACTTTCTTTAGAAATCCATTCATTTCGACTATTTTCATAAGATGTATTGAAATACATTCCAAAAATAAAGCCCAAGAGGTGGATCTCATTCAAAATTTTTAAACAAATTTCGAATTTGTTTTCATAAACAGGTGGAGTTTCTTTTTTTATACAATAAAATATCAAAAGAAGTATAAAAACTTGCAATAATTTTACAGAAAATGCAATCTTAAGTAGAGATTTTGCTTTTAAAGAAAACGACATTCATAATTTAAAATTTTTCAGGAAGTTAATTTTCTCTATATTTTAATCAGAATTTTCTACATAAATCTTAAATGTACTATTAATATATTGTAAAAATTAGAATTTACAATTTAATTTATTTCATAATGGAATGGTATGGAATGTTTCTTTAGAAAATCTATTCATTTCGACTATTTAACACGATGTATTGAATACTTTACAAAAATACATTCCCGGAAGGATGGATCTCTTTCAACAATTTTTATAACAAATTTCAATTTTTTGCGATAAACGGCTGTATTTTATTGCTTCATACAATAAATGTCAATGAGGTATAAAATCTACAAATATTTTAATAAAAATGCAATCTTAATAACGTATAGTTTTGCTTTTAAAGAAAACGACATTCATAATTTCAACTTTTGAGGTAGTCACTTTCTGTATATGTTAATCAGAATTTTCGACATAATCTTAAATGTCCCATTAATATAGTTAAAAGTAATTAGAATTTATTTTTTAATTTATTTCATAACTCAATGGTATGGAAACTTTCTTCAAAAAATCCATTCATTTCGACTGCTTTTACACAAACTATTGAAATACGTTCGAAAATGATTCAGAAAGCGGAGCTCTTTCACACAATTTTTTAAGAATTTTGAATTTTTTGGCCAAAACAGATGTATTTTATTGCTTTGTAAAATATATGTCAAATAAATTCTAAATCTTCAAATAATTTTAATAAAACTGCAATCTTTATAAAGTATAGTTTAGCATTTAAGAAAACGACATTAATATTTCAAATTTTCAGTAAGTTAATTTTCACTATATATTAATCAGAATTTTCTACATAATCTTAAATATAACATTATATTTTGTAAGAACAATTAGAATTTACGATTTAATTTATTTCGTTATTCAATAGTATTGGAACTTTCTTCAAAAATCCATTCATTTCGACTATTTTACACAGTGTATTCAAATATTTTCGAAAAATATATTCTGAGAAAGCTGGATCTCTTTCAACAATTTTTTATGAAATTTCGAATTTTTGGTCAAAACAAGCTGCATTCTATTGCTTTATAAAACATAATGTCACATAAAGTAAAAATCTTCAAATTATTTTATAAAACTTAAATCTTACTAAAGAATAGTTTTGCTTTTAAAGGAAACGACATTCATGATTTCAAACTTTAAGTAGTTCCTATTCTGTATATGTTATCAGAAATTCCCACATAATCTTAAATGTACCATTATATATTGTAAAAATAATTACAATTTACGATTTAATTTATTTCAAATTCAATGGTATGGAAACTTTCTTAGAAAATCCATTTATTTCGACTATTTTAAGAAGATGTATTGAAATACATTCCAAAAATAAAGCCCGACAAGGGTCGATCTCTTTCATATATTTTTAAACTAATTTCAAATTCATGGTCATAAACCGTTGTAGTTTTTGTTTTATACAATATCAAATGAAGAGTAAAACTTCAAATAATTTTACTGAAAATGCAATCTTAATAAAGTATAGATTTGCTTTTAAAGAAAACGACATTCATAATTTAAAATTTTCAAGAAGTTAATTTTCTCTATATTTTAATCAGAATTTTCTGCATAATCTTAATGTACTATTAATATATTGTAAAAATAATTAGAATTTACGATTTCATTTATTTCACAATTCAATGGTATGGAAACTTTCTTTAGAAATCCATTCATTTCGACTATTTTAATCGATGTATTGAAATACATTACAAAAATAAGGCCCGAGAAGGGTGGATGTTTTTCAATAATTTTTAAAAAATTTCGAATTTATGGTCATAAACCGCTGTAGTTTATTGTTTAATTCATTATAATATCAAAAGAAGTATAAAAACTTCAAATAATTTTACTAAAAATGCAATCTTAACGTATAGTTTTACATTTAAAGAAGACATTCATAATTTCAACTTTTCAGGAAGTTACTTTTCTCTATATTTTAATCTGAATTTTATACATAATCTTAAATGTACTATTAATATATTGTAAAAATATTAGAATTTACAATTTAATTTATTTCATAATGTAATGGTATGGAATCTTTCTTTAGAAAATCCATGCATTTCGACTAGTTTAAGACGATGTATTGAAATACTTTCCAAAAATAAATTCCCGAAGGATGGATCTCTTTCACCAATTTTTGAACAAATTTCAAATTTTTTTGCGATAAACGCTGTATTTTATTGCTTTATACAGTAACATGTCAAATGAGGTATAAAATCTACAAATAATTTTAATAAAAATGCAATCTTAATAACGTATAGTTTTGCTTTTAAGGAAAACGACATTCATAATTTCAACTTTTCAGAATGTTCCTTTCTCTATATTTTAATTAGAATTTTTTACATAATCTTAAATGTGCCATTAATATATTGTAAAAATAAATACAATATACGATTTAATTTATTTCGTAATTCAATGGTATGGAAACTTTCTTTAGAAAATCCATTCATTTCGACTATTTTCATAAGATGTATTGAAATACATTCCAAAAATAAGGCCCAAGAAGGGTGGATCTCATTCAATAATTTTTAAACAAATTTCGAATTTTTTTTCATAAACAGGTGTAGTTTATTTTTTTATACAATAAAATATCAAAAGAAGTATAAAAACTTGAAATAATTTTACAGAAAATGCAATCTTAATAAAGTATAGATTTGCTTTTAAAGAAAAACGACATTCATAATTTAAAATTTTCAGGAAGTTAATTTTCTCTATATTTTAATCAGAATTTTCTACATAATCTTAAATGTACTATTAATATATTGTAAAAATAATTAGAATTTACAATTTAATTTATTTCATAATGGAATGGTATGGAATGTTTCTTTAGAAAATCTATTCATTTCGACTATTTTAACACGATGTATTGAAATACTTTACAAAAATAAATTCCCGGAAGGATGGATCTCTTTCAACAATTTTTAAACAATTTCAATTTTTTGCGATAAACGGCTGTATTTTATTGCTTCATACAATAAAATATCAAATGAGGTATAAAATCTACAAATAATTTTAATAAAAATGCAATCTTAATACGTATTGTTTTGCTTTTAAACAAAACGACATTCATAATTTCAACTTTTGAGGTAGTCACTTTCTGTATATGTTAATCAGAATTTTCGACATAATCTTAAATGTCCCATTAATATATTTGATAATTCAATGGTATGGAAACTTTCTTCAAAAAATCCATTCATTTCGACTGCTTTTACACAAACTATTGAAATACGTTCGAAAAATGAATTCCGAGAAAGTGGATCTCTTTCAACAATTTTTTAAGAAATTTTGAATTTTTGGACAAAACAGATGTATTTTATTGCTTTGTAAAATATAATGTCAAATAAATTCTAAAATCTTCAAATAATTTTAATAAAACTGCAATCTTTATAAAGTATAGTTTAGCATTTAAAGAAAACGACATTAATAATTTCAAATTTTCAGTAAGTTAATTTTCACTATATATTAATCAGAATTTTCTACATAATCTTAAATATAACATTAATATTTTGTAAGAACAATTAGAATTTACGATTTAATTTATTTCGTTATTCAATAGTATTGGAACTTTCTTCAAAAAATCCATTCATTTCGACTATTTTTACCAATGTATTCAATACTTTCGAAAAATAAATTCTGAGAAAGCTGGATCTCTTTCAACAATTTTTTAAGAAATTTCGAATTTTTGGTCAAAACAGCTGTATTCTATTGCTTTATAAAACATAATGTCACATAAAGTAACAAATTTTCAAATTATTTTAATAAAAGTGAAATCTTATTAAAGAATAGTTTTGCTTTTAAAGGAAACGACATTCATGATTTCAAACTTTAAGGTAGTTCCTATTCTGTATATGTTAATCAGAAATTCCGACATAATCTTAAATGTACCATTAATATATTGTAAAAATAATTACAATTTACGATTTAATTTATTTCAAATTCAATGGTATGGAAACTTTCTTTAGAAAATCCATTTATTTCGACTATTTTAAGAAGATGTATTGAATACATTCCAAAATAAAGCCGACAAGGGTCGATCTCTTTCAATAATTTTTAAACTAATTTCAAATTCATGGTCATAAACCGTTGTAGTTTATTGTTTTATACAATATCAAATGAAGAGTAAAAACTTCAAATAATTTTACTGAAAATGCAATCTTAATAAGTATAGATTTGCTTTTAAAGAAAACGACATTCATAATTTAAAATTTTCAGGAAGTTAATTTTCTCTATATTTTAATCAGAATTTTCTGCATAATCTTAAATGTACTATTAAGATATTGTAAAAATAATTAGAATTTACGATTTCATTTATTTCACAATTCAATGGTATGGAAACTTTCTTTAGAAAATCCATTCATTTCGACTATTTTAACACGATGTATTGAAATACATTACAAAAATAAGGCCCGAGAAGGGTGGATGTTTTTCAATAATTTTTAAAAATTTAGAATTTATGGTCATAAACCGCTGTAGTTTATTGTTTAATACATTATAATATCAAAAGAAGTATAAAAACTTCAAATAATTTTACTAAAAATGCAATCTTAACGCATAGTTTTACATTCAAAGAAGACGACATTCATAATTTCAACTTTTCAGGAAGTTACTTTTCTCTATATTTTAATCTGAATTTTATACATAATCTTAAATGTAGTACTAATATATTGTAAAAATAATTAGAATTTACAATTTAATTTATTTCATAATGTAATGGTATGGAATCTTTCTTTAGAAAATCCATTCATTTCGACTAGTTTAAGACGATGTATTGAAATACTTTCAAAAAATAAATTCCCGGAAGGATGGATCTCTTTCAATAATCTTAAATGTACTATTAATATATTGTAAAAATAATTAGAATTTACAATTTAATTTATTTCATAATGTAATGGTATGGAATCTTTCTTTAGAAAATCCATTCATTTCGACTTGTTTAAGACGATGTATTGAAATACTTTCCAAAAATAAATTCCCGGAAGGATGGATCTCTTTCAATAATCTTAAATGTACTATTAATATATTGTAAAAATAATTAGAATTTACAATTTAATTTATTTCATAATGTAATGGTATGGAATCTTTCTTTAGAAAATCCATTCATTTCGACTAGTTTAAGACGATGTATTGAATACATTCCGAAAATAAAGCCCGAGAAGGGTCGATCTCTTTCAATAATTTTTAAATAAATTTCAAATTTATGGACATAAACCGCTGTAGTTTGATGTTTTATACAATATCAAAAGAAGAGTAAAAACTTCAAATAATTTTACTAAAAATGCAATCTTAATAAAGTATAGTTTTGCTTTTAAACAAAACGACATTCATAATTTCTACTTTTCAGGTAGGCACTATTCTGTATATGTTAATCAGAATTTTCGACATAATCTTAAATGTACCATTAATATAGTTTAAAAGTAATTAGAATTTATGTTTTAATATATTTCATAACTCAATGGTATGGAAACTTTCTTTAGAAAATCCATTCATTTCGACTATTTTCATAAGATGTATTGAAATACATTCCAAAAATAAAGCCCAAGAAGGGTGGATCTCATTCAATAATTTTTAAACAAATTTCGAATTTGTTTTCATAAACAGGTGGAGTTTATTTTTTTATACAATAAAATATCAAAAGAAGTATAAAAACTTGCAATAATTTTACAGAAAATGCAATCTTAAAGTAGAGATTTGCTTTTAAAGAAAACGACATTCATAATTTAAAATTTTCAGGAAGTTAATTTTCTCTATATTTTAATCAGAATTTTCTACATAATCTTAAATGTACTATTAATATATTGTAAAAATAATTAGAATTTACAATTTAATTTATTTCATAATGGAATGGTATGGAATGTTTCTTTAGAAAATCTATTCATTTCGACTATTTTAACACGATGTATTGAAATACTTTACAAAAATACATTCCCGGAAGGATGGATCTCTTTCAACAATTTTTAAACAAATTTCAATTTTTTGCGATAAACGGCTGTATTTTATTGCTTCATACAATAAAATGTCAAATGAGGTATAAAATCTACAAATAATTTTAATAAAAATGCAATCTTAATAACGTATAGTTTTGCTTTTAAAGAAAACGACATTCATAATTTCAACTTTTGAGGTAGTCACTTTCTGTATATGTTAATCAGATTTTCGACATAATCTTAAATGTCCATTAATATAGTTTAAAAGTAATTAGAATTTATTTTTTAATTTATTTCATAACTCAATGGTATGGAAACTTTCTTCAAAAAATCCATTCATTTCGACTGCTTTTACACAAACTATTGAAATACGTTCGAAAAATGAATTCCGAGAAAGCGGATCTCTTTCAACAATTTTTTAAGAAATTTTGAATTTTTGGCCAAAACAGATGTATTTTATTGCTTTGTAAAATATAATGTCAAATAAATTCTAAAATCTTCAAATAATTTTAATAAAACTGCAATCTTATAAAGTATAGTTTAGCATTTAAAGAAAACGACATTAATAATTTCAAATTTTCAGTAAGTTAATTTTCACTATATATTAATCAGAATTTTCTACATAATCTTAAATATAACATTAATATTTTGTAAGAACAATTAGAATTTACGATTATTTATTTCGTTATTCAATAGTAATGGAACTTTCTTCAAAAAATCCATTCATTTCGACTATTTTTACACAGTGTATTCAAATATTTTCGAAAAATATATTCTGAGAAAGCTGGATCTCTTTCAACAATTTTTTATGAAATTTCGAATTTTTGGTCAAAACAGCTGCATTCTATTGCTTTATAAAACATAATGTCACATAAAGTAAAAAATCTTCAAATTATTTTAATAAAACTGAAATCTTACTAAAGAATAGTTTTGCTTTTAAAGGAAACGACATTCATGATTTCAAACTTTAAGGTAGTTCCTATTCTGTATATGTTAATCAGAAATTCCCAAATAATCTTAAATGTACCATTAATATATTGTAAAAATAATTACAATTTACGATTTAATTTATTTCAAAATTCAATGGTATGGAAACTTTCTTTAGAAAATCCATTTATTTCGACTATTTTAAGAAGATGTATTGAATACATTCTTTAAATAAAGCCCGACAAGGGTCGATCTCTTTCAATAATTTTTAAACTAATTTCAAATTCATGGTCATAAACCGTTGTAGTTTATTGTTTTATACAATATCAAATGAAGAGTAAAAACTTCAAATAATTTTACTGAAAATGCAATCTTAATAAAGTATAGATTTGCTTTTAAAGAAAACGACATTCATAATTTAAAATTTTAAGGAAGTTAATTTTCTCTATATTTTAATCAGAATATTCTGCATAATCTTAAATGTACTATTAATATATTGTAAAAAATTAGAATTTACGATTTCATTTATTTCACAATTCAATGGTATGGAAACTTTCTTTAGAAAATCCATTCATTTCGACTATTTTAACACGATGTATTGAAATACATTACAAAAATAAGGCCCGAGAAGGGTGGATGTTTTTCAATAATTTTTAAAAAATTTAGAATTTATGGTCATAAACCGCTGTAGTTTTTGTTTAATACATTATAATATCAAAAGAAGTATAAAAACTTCAAATAATTTTACTAAAAATGCAATCTTAACGCATAGTTTTACATTTAAAGAAGACGACATTCATAATTTCAACTTTTCAGGAAGTTACTTTTCTCTATATTTTAATCTGAATTTTATACATAATCTTAAATGTAGTACTAATATATTGTAAAAATAATTAGAATTTACAATTTAATTTATTTCATAATGTAATGGTATGGAATCTTTCTTTAGAAAATCCATTCATTCGACTAGTTTAAGACGATGTATTGAAATACTTTCAAAAAATAAATTCCGGAAGGATGGATCTCTTTCAATAATCTTAAATGTACTATTAATATATTGTAAAAATAATTAGAATTTACAATTTAATTTATTTCATAATGTAATGGTATGGAATCTTTCTTTAGAAAATCCATTCATTTCGACTAGTTTAAGACGATGTATTGAATACATTCCGAAAATAAAGCCCGAGAAGGGTCGATCTCTTTCAATAATTTTTAAATAAATTTCAAATTTATGGTCATAAACCGCTGTAGTTTGATGTTTTATACAATATCAAAAGAAGAGTAAAAACTTCAAATAATTTTACTAAAAATGCAATCTTAATAAAGTATAGTTTTGCTTTTAAACAAAACGACATTCATAATTTCTACTTTTCAGGTAGGCACTATTCTGTATATGTTAATCAGAATTTTCGACATAATCTTAAATGTACCATTAATATAGTTTAAAAGTAATTAGAATTTATGTTTTAATATATTTCATAACTCAATGGTATGGAAACTTTCTTTAGAAAATCCATTCATTTCGACTATTTTCATAAGATGTATTGAAATACATTCCAAAAATAAAGCCCAAGAAGGGTGGATCTCATTCAATAATTTTTAAACAAATTTCGAATTTGTTTTCATAAACAGGTGTAGTTTATTTTTTTATACAATAAAATATCAAAAGAAGTATAAAAACTTGCAATAATTTTACAGAAAATGCAATCTTAAAGTAGAGATTTGCTTTTAAAAGAAAACGACATTCATAATTTAAAATTTTCAGGAAGTTAATTTTCTCTATATTTTAATCAGAATTTTCTACATAATCTTAAATGTACTATTAATATATTGTAAAAATAATTAGAATTTACAATTTAATTTATTTCATAATGGAATGGTATGGAATGTTTCTTTAGAAAATCTATTCATTTCGACTATTTTAACACGATGTATTGAAATTCTTTACAAAAATACATTCCCGGAAGGATGGATCTCTTTCAACAATTTTTAAACAAATTTCAATTTTTTGCGATAAACGGCTGTATTTTATTGCTTCATACAATAAAATGTCAAATGAGGTATAAAATCTACAAATAATTTTAATAAAAATGCAATCTTAATAACGTATTGTTTTGCTTTTAAACAAAACGACATTCATAATTTCAACTTTTGAGGTAGTCACTTTCTGTATATGTTAATCAGAATTTTCGACATAATCTTAAATGTCCCATTAATATAGTTTAAAAGTAATTAGAATTTATTTTTTAATTTATTTCATAACTCAATGGTATGGAAACTTTCTTCAAAAAATCCATTCATTTCGACTGCTTTTACACAAACTATTGAAATACGTTCGAAAAATGAATTCCGAGAAAGCGGATCTCTTTCAACAATTTTTTAAGAAATTTTGAATTTTTGGCCAAAACAGATGTATTTTATTGCTTTGTAAAATATAATGTCAAATAAATTCTAAAATCTTCAAATAATTTTAATAAAACTGCAATCTTTATAAAGTATAGTTTAGCATTTAAAGAAAACGACATTAATAATTTCAAATTTTCAGTAAGTTAATTTTCACTATATATTAATCAGAATTTTCTACATAATCTTAAATATAACATTAATATTTTGTAAGAACAATTAGAATTTACGATTTAATTTATTTCGTTATTCAATAGTATTGGAACTTTCTTCAAAAATCCATTCATTTCGACTATTTTTACACAGTGTATTCAAATATTTTCGAAAAATATATTCTGAGAAAGCTGGATCTCTTTCAACAATTTTTTATGAAATTTCGAATTTTTGGTCAAAACAGCTGCATTCTATTGCTTTATAAAACATAATGTCACATAAAGTAAAAAATCTTCAAATTATTTTAATAAAACTGAAATCTTACTAAAGAATAGTTTTGCTTTTAAAGGAAACGACATTCATGATTTCAAACTTTAAGGTAGTTCCTATTCTGTATATGTTAATCAGAAATTCCCAAATAATCTTAAATGTACCATTAATATATTGTAAAAATAATTACAATTTACGATTTAATTTATTTCAAAATTCAATGGTATGGAAACTTTCTTTAGAAAATCCATTTATTTCGACTATTTTAAGAAGATGTATTGAATACATTCCAAAAATAAAGCCCGACAAGGGTCGATCTCTTTCAATAATTTTTAAACTAATTTCAAATTCATGGTCATAAACCGTTGTAGTTTATTGTTTTATACAATATCAAATGAAGAGTAAAAACTTCAAATAATTTTACTGAAAATGCAATCTTAATAAAGTATAGATTTGCTTTTAAAGAAAACGACATTCATAATTTAAAATTTTCAGGAAGTTAATTTTCTCTATATTTTAATCAGAATATTCTGCATAATCTTAAATGTACTATTAATATATTGTAAAAATAATTAGAATTTACGATTTCATTTATTTCACAATTCAATGGTATGGAAACTTTCTATAGAAAATCCATTCATTTCGACTATTTTAACACGATGTATTGAAATACATTACAAAAATAAGGCCCGAGAAGGGTGGATGTTTTTCAATAATTTTTAAAAAATTTCGAATTTATGGTCATAAACCACTGTAGTTTATTGTTTAATACATTATAATATCAAAAGAAGTATAAAAACTTCAAATAATTTTACTAAAAATGCAATCTTAACGTATAGTTTTACATTTAAAGAAGACGACATTCATAATTTCAACTTTTCAGGAAGTTACTTTTCTCTATATTTTAATCTGAATTTTATACATAATCTTAAATGTAGTACTAATATATTGTAAAAATAATTAGAATTTACAATTTAATTTATTTCATAATGTAATGGTATGGAATCTTTCTTTAGAAAATCCATTCATTTCGACTAGTTTAAGACGATGTATTGAAATACTTTCAAAAATAAATTCCCGGAAGGATGGATCTCTTTTCAATAATCTTAAATGTACTATTAATATATTGTAAAAATAATTAGAATTTACAATTTAATTTATTTCATAATGTAATGGTATGGAATCTTTCTTTAGAAAATCCATTCATTTCGACTAGTTTAAGACGATGTATTGAAATACTTTCCAAAAATAAATTCCCGGAAGGATGGATCTCTTTCATAATCTTAAATGTACTATTAATATATTGTAAAAATAATTGAATTTACAATTTAATTTATTTCATAATGTAATGGTATGGAATCTTTCTTTAGAAAATCCATTCATTTCGACTAGTTTAAGACGATGTATTGAATACATTCCGAAAATAAAGCCCGAGAAGGTCGATCTCTTTCAATAATTTTAAATAAATTTCAAATTTATGGTCATAAACCGCTGTAGTTTGATGTTTTATACAATATCAAAAGAAGAGTAAAAACTTCAATAATTTTACTAAAAATGCAATCTTAATAAAGTATAGTTTTGCTTTTAAACAAAACGACATTCATAATTTCTACTTTTCAGGTAGCACTATTCTGTATATGTTAATCAGAATTTTCGACATAATCTTAAATGTACCATTAATATAGTTTAAAAGTAATTAGAATTTATGTTTTAATATATTTTCATAACTCAATGGTATGGAAACTTTCTTTAGAAAATCCATTCATTTCGACTATTTTCATAAGATGTATTGAAATACATTCCAAAAATAAGCCAAGAAGGGTGGATCTCATTGAATAATTTTTAAACAAATTTCGAATTTTTTTTCATAAACAGGTGTAGTTTATTTTTTATACATAAAATATCAAAAGAAGTATAAAAACTTGCAATAATTTTACAGAAAATGCAATCTTAAAGTAGAGATTTGCTTTTAAAGAAAACGACATTCATAATTTAAAATTTTCAGGAAGTTAATTTTCTCTATATTTTAATCAGAATTTTCTACATAATCTTAAATGTACTATTAATATATTGTAAAAATAATTAGAATTTACAATTTAATTTATTTCATAATGGAATGGTATGGAATGTTTCTTTAGAAAATCTATTCATTTCGACTATTTTAACACGATGTATTGAAATACTTTACAAAAATACATTCCCGGAAGGATGGATCTCTTTCAACAATTTTTAAACAAATTTCAATTTTTGCGATAAACGGCTGTATTTTTGCTTCATACAATAAAATGTCAAATGAGGTATAAAATCTACAAATAATTTTAATAAAAATGCAATCTTAATAACGTATTGTTTTGCTTTTAAACAAAACGACATTCATAATTTCAACTTTTGAGGTAGTCACTTTCTGTATATGTTAATCAGAATTTTCGACATAATCTTAAATGTCCCATTAATATAGTTTAAAAAGTATTTAGAATTTATTTTTAATTTATTTCATAACTCAATGGTATGGAAACTTTCTCCAAAAATCCATTCATTTTCGATTGCTTTTACACAAACTATTGAAATACGTTCGAAAAATGAATTCCGAGAAAGCGGATCTCTTTCAACAATTTTTTAAGAAATTTTGAATTTTTGGCCAAAACAGATGTATTTTATTGCTTTGTAAAATATAATATCAAATAAATTCTAAAATCTTCAAATAATTTTAATAAAACTGCAATCTTTATAAAGTATAGTTTAGCATTTAAAGAAAACGACATTAATAATTTCAAATTTTCAGTAACATTAATATTTTGTAAGAACAATTAGAATTTACGATTTAATTTATTTCGTTATTCAATAGTATTGGAACTTTCTTCAAAAAATCCATTCATTTCGACTATTTTTACACAATGTATTCAAATAATTTCGAAAAATAAATTCTGAGAAAGCTGGATCTCTTTCAACAATTTTTTACGAAATTTCGAATTTTTGGTCAAAACAGCTGTATTCTATTGCTTTATAAAACATAATGTCACATAATGTAAAAAATTTTCAAATTATTTTAATAAAACTGAAATCTTATTAAAGAATAGTTTTGCTTTTAAAGGAAACGACATTCATGATTTCAAACTTTAAGGTAGTTCCTATTCTGTATATGTTAATCAGAAATTCCGACATAATCTTAAATGTACCATTAATATATTGTAAAAATAATTACAATTTACGATTTAATTTATTTCACAATTCAATGGTATGGAAACTTTCTTTAGAAAATCCATTTATTTCGACTATTTTAAGAAGATGTATTGAATGCATTCCAAAAATAATGCCGGACAAGGGTCGATCTCTTTCAATAATTTTTAAACTAATTTCAAATTCATGGTCATAAACCGTTGTAGTTTATTGTTTTATACAATATCAAAAGAAGAGTAAAAACTTCAAATAATTTTACTGAAAATGCAATCTTAATAAAGTATAGATTTGCTTTTAAAGAAAACGACATTCATAATTTAAAATTTTCAGGAAGTTAATTTTCTCTATATTTTAATCAGAATTTTCTGCATATCTTAAATGTACTATTAATATATTGTAAAAATAATTAGAATTTACGATTTCATTTATTTCACAATTCAACTTTTCAGGAAGTTACTTTTCTCTATATTTTAATCTGAATTTTATACATAATCTTAAATGTACTATTAATATATTGTAAAAATAATTAGAATTTACAATTTAATTTATTTCATAATGTAATGGTATGGAATCTTTCTTTAGAAAATCCATGCATTTCGACTAGTTTAAGACGATGTATTGAAATTCTTTCCAAAAATAAATTCCCGGAAGGATGGATCTCTTTCACCAATTTTTGAACAAATTTCAAATTTTTTCGATAAACGGCTGTATTTTATTGCTTTATACAATAACATGTCAAATGAGGTATAAAATCTACAAATAATTTTAATAAAAATGCAATCTTAATAACGTATAGTTTTGCTTTTAAGGAAACCGACATTCATAATTTCAACTTTTCAGAATGTTCCTTTCTCTATATTTTAATTAGAATTTTTTACATAATCTTAAATGTGCCATTAATATATTGTAAAAATAAATACAATATACGATTTAATTTATTTCATAATTCAATGGTATGGAAACTTTCTTTAGAAAATCCATTTATTTCGACTATTTTAAGAAGATGTATTGAATACATTCCGAAAATAAAGCCCGAGAAGGGTCGATCTATTTCAATATTTTTAATAAATTTCAAATTTATGGTCATAAACCGCTGTAGTTTGATGTTTTATACAATATCAAAAGAAGAGTAAAAACTTCAAATAATTTTACTAAAATGCAATCTTAATAAAGTATAGTTTTGCATTTAAACAAAACGACATTCATAATTTCTACTTTTCAGGTAGGCACTATTCTGTATATGTTAATCAGAATTTTCGACATAATCTTAAATGTACCATTAATATAGTTTAAAAGTAATTAGAATTTATGTTTTAATATATTTCATAACTCAATGGTATGGAAACTTTCTTTAGAAAATCCATTCATTTCGACTATTTTCATAAGATGTATTGAAATACATTCCAAAAATAAGGCCCAAGAAGGGTGGATCTCATTCAATAATTTTTAAACAAATTTCGAATTTTTTTTCATAACAGGTGTAGTTTATTTTTTATACAATAAAATATCAAAAGAAGTATAAAAACTTGAAATAATTTTACAGAAATGCAATCTTAATAAAGTATAGATTTGCTTTTAAAGAAAACGACATTCATAATTTAAAATTTTCAGGAAGTTAATTTTCTCTATATTTTAATCAGAATTTTCTACATAATCTTAAATGTACTATTAATATATTGTAAAAATAATTCAATGGTATGGAAACTTTCTTTAGAAAATCCATTTATTTCGACTATTTTAAGAAGATGTATTGAATACATTCCAAAAATAAAGCCCGACAAGGGTCGATCTCTTTCAATAATTTTTAAACTAATTTCAAATTCATGTCATAAACCGTTGTAGTTTATTGTTTATACAATATCAAAAGAAGAGTAAAAACTTCAAATAATTTTACTGAAATGCAATCTTAATAAAGTATGATTTGCTTTTAAAGAAAACGACATTCATAATTTAAAATTTTCAGGAAGTTAATTTTCTCTATATTTTAATCAGAATTTTCTGCATTATTTTAAATGTACTATTAATATATTGTAAAAATAATTAGAATTTACGATTTCATTTATTTCACAATTCAATGGTATGGAAACTTTCTTTAGAAAATCCATTCATTTCGACTATTTTAACACGATGTATTGAAATACATTACAAAAATAAGGCCCGAGAAGGGTGGATGTTTTTCAATAATTTTTAAAAAATTTCGAATTTATGGTCATAAACCGCTGTAGTTTATTGTTTATACATTATAATATCAAAAGAATATAAAACACTTCAATAATTTTACTAAAAATGCAATCTTAACGTATAGTTTTTACATTTAAAGAAGACGACATTCATAATTTCAACTTTTCAGGAAGTTACTTTTCTCTATATTTTTAATCAGAATTTTACATAATCTTAAATGTACTATTAATATATTGTAAAAATAATTAGAATTTACAATTTAATTTATTTCATAATGTAATGGTATGGAATCTTTCTTTAGAAAATCCATTCATTTCGACTAGTTTAAGACGATGTATTGAAATACTTTCCAAAAATAAATTCCCGGAAGGATGGATCTTTTCAACAATTTTTGAACAAATTTCAAATTTTTTGCGATAAACGGCTGTATTTTATTGCTTTATACAATAACATGTCAAATGAGGTATAAAATCTACAAATAATTTTAATAAAAATGCAATCTTAATAACGTATAGTTTTGCTTTTAAAGAAAACGACATTCATAATTTCAACTTTTCAGAATGTTCCTTTCTCTATATTTTAATCAGAATTTTTTACATAATCTTAAATGTACCATTAATATATTGTAAAAATAAATACAATATACGATTTAATTTATTTCATAATTCAATGGTATGGAAACTTTCTTTAGAAAATCCATTTATTTCGACTATTTTAAGAAGATGTATTGAATACATTCCAAAAATAAAGCCCGACAAGGGTCGATCTCTTTCAATAATTTTTAAACTAATTTCAAATTCATGGTCATAAACCGTTGTAGTTTATTGTTTTATACAATATCAAAAGAAGAGTAAAAACTTCAAATAATTTTACTGAAAATGCAATCTTAATAAAGTATAGATTTGCTTTTAAAGAAAACGACATTCATAATTTAAAATTTTCAGGAAGTTAATTTTCTCTATATTTTAATCAGAATTTTCTGCATTATCTTAAATGTACTATTAATATATTGTAAAAATAATTAGAATTTACGATTTCATTTATTCACAATTCAATGGTATGGAAACTTTCTTTAGAAAATCCATTCATTTCGACTATTTTAACACGATGTATTGAAATACATTACAAAATAAGGCCCGAGAAGGGTGGATGTTTTTCAATAATTTTTAAAAAAATTTAGAATTTATGGTCATAAACCGCTGTAGTTTATTGTTTAATACATTATAATATCAAAAGAAGTATAAAAAACTTCAAATAATTTTACTAAAAATGCAATCTTAACGTATAGTTTTACATTTAAAGAAGACGACATTCATAATTTCACACTTTTCAGGATTACTTTTCTCTATATTTTAATCTGAATTTTATACATAATCTTAAATGTACTATTAATATATTGTAAAAATAATTAGAATTTACAATTTAATTTATTTCATAATGTAATGGTATGGAATCTTTCTTTAGAAAATCCATTCATTTCGACTAGTTTAAGACGATGTATTGAAATACTTTCCAAAAATAAATTCCCGGAAGGATGAATCTTTTCAAAAATGTTTGAACAAATTTCAAATTTTTTGCGATAAACGGCTGTATTTTATTGCTTTATACAATAACATGTCAAATGAGGTATAAAATCTACAAATAATTTTAATAAAAATGCAATCTTAATAACGTATAGTTTTGCTTTTAAAGAAAACGACATTCATAATTTCAACTTTTCAGAATGTTCCTTTCTCTATATTTTAATCAGAATTTTTTACATAATCTTAAATGTACCATTAATATATTGTAAAAATAAATACAATATACGATTTAATTTATTTCATAATTCAATGGTATGGAAACTTTCTTTAGAAAATCCATTTATTTCGACTATTTTAAGAAGATGTATTGAATACATTCCAAAAATAAAGCCCGACAAGGGTCGATCTCTTTCAATAATTTTTAAACTAATTTCAAATTCATGGTCATAAACCGTTGTAGTTTATTGTTTTATACAATATCAAAAGAAGAGTAAAAACTTCAAATAATTTTACTGAAAATGCAATCTTAATAAAGTATAGATTTGCTTTTAAAGAAAACGACATTCATAATTTAAAATTTTCAGGAAGTTAATTTTCTCTATATTTTAATCAGAATTTTCTGCATTATCTTAAATGTACTATTAATATATTGTAAAAATAATTAGAATTTACGATTTCATTTATTTCACAATTCAATGGTATGGAAACTTTCTTTAGAAAATCCATTCATTTCGACTATTTTAACACGATGTATTGAAATACATTACAAAAATAAGGCCCGAGAAGGGTGGATGTTTTTCAATAATTTTTAAAAATTTCGAATTTATGGTCATAAACCGCTGTAGTTTATTGTTTAATACATTATAATATCAAAAAAGTATAAAAACTTCAATAATTTTACTAAAAATGCAATCTTAACGTATAGTTTTTACATTTAAAGAAGACGACATTCATAATTTCACTTTTCAGGAAGTTACTTTTCTCTATATTTTAATCTGATTTAATACATAATCTTAAATGTACTATTAATATATTGTAAAAATATTAGAATTTACAATTTAATTTATTTCATAATGTAATGGTATGGAATCTTTCTTTAGAAAATCCATTCATTTCGACTAGTTTAAGACGATGTATTGAAATACTTTCCAAAAAAATTCCCGGAAGGATTGATCTTTTCAACAATGTTTGAACAAATTTCAAATTTTTGCGATAAACGCTGTATTTTATTGCTTTTATACAATAACATGTTCAAATGAGGTATAAAAGTCTACAATAATTTTAATAAAATGCAATCTTAATAACGTATAGTTTTGCTTTAAGGAAACGACATTCATAATTCAACTTTTCAGAATGTTCCTTTCTCTATATTTTAATCAGAATTTTTTACATAATCTTAAATGTACCATTAATATATTGTAAAAATAAATACAATATACGATTTAATTTATTTCATAATTCAATGGTATGGAAACTTTCTTTAGAAAATCCATTTATTTCGACTATTTTAAGAAGATGTATTGAATACATTCCAAAATAAAGCCCGACAAGGTCGATCTCTTTCATAATTTTTAACTATTTCAATTCATGGTCATAAACCGTTGTAGTTTATTGTTTTATACAATATCAAAAGAAGAGTAAAAACTTCAAATAATTTTTCTGAAAATGCAATCTTAATAAAGTATAGATTTGCTTTTAAAGAAAACGACATTCATAATTTAAAATTTTCAGGAAGTTAATTTTCTCTATATTTTAATCAGAATTTTCTGCATTATCTTAAATGTACTATTAATATATTGTAAAAATAATTAGAATTTACGATTTCTTTATTTCACAATTCAATGGTATGGAAACTTTCTTTAGAAAATCCATTCATTTCGACTATTTAACACGATGTATTGAAATACATTACAAAAATAAGGCCGAGAAGGGTGGATGTTTTCAATAATTTTTAAAAAATTTCGAATTTATGGTCATAAACCGCTGTAGTTTATTGTTTAATACATTATAATATCAAAGAATATAAAACTTCAATAATTTTACTAAAATGCAATCTTAACGTATAGTTTTACATTTAAAGAAGACGACATTCATAATTTCAACTTTTTCAGGAAGTTACTTTTCTCTATATTTTAATCTGAATTTTATACATAATCTTAAATGTTACTATTAATATATTGTAAAATAATTAGAATTTACAATTTAATTTATTTCATAATGTAATGGTATGGAATCTTTCTTTAGAAAATCCATTCATTTCGACTAGTTTAAGACGATGTATTGAAATACTTTCCAAAAATAAATTCCCGGAAGGATGGATCTTTTCAACAATGTTTGAACAAATTTCAAATTTTTTGCGATAAACGGCTGCATTTTATTGCTTTATACAATAACATGTCAAATGAGGTATAAAATCTACAAATAATTTTAATAAAAATGCAATCTTAATAACGTATAGTTTTGCTTTTAAAGAAAACGACATTCATAATTTCAACTTTTCAGAATGTTCCTTTCTCTATATTTTAATCAGAATTTTTTACATAATCTTAAATGTACCATTAATATATTGTAAAAATAAATACAATATACGATTTAATTTATTTCATAATTCAATGGTATGGAAACTTTCTTAGAAAATCCTTTATTTCGACTATTTTAAGAAGATGTATTGAATACATTCCAAAAATAAAGCCCGACAAGGGTCGATCTCTTTCAATAATTTTTAAACTAATTTCAAATTCATGGTCATAAACCGTTGTAGTTTATTGTTTTATACAATATCAAAAGAAGAGTAAAAACTTCAAATAATTTTACTGAAAATGCAATCTTAATAAAGTATAGATTTGCTTTAAAGAAAACGACATTCAAATTTAAAATTTTCAGGAAGTTAATTTCTCTATATTTTAATCAGAATTTTCTGCATTATCTTAAATGTACTATTAATTATATTGTAAAAAAATTAGAATTTACGATTTCATTTATTTCACAATTCAATGGTATGGAAACTTTCTTTAGAAAATCCATTCATTTCGACTATTTTAACACGATGTATTGAAATACATTACAAAATAAGGCCGAGAAGGGTGGATGTTTTTCAATAATTTTTAAAAATTTCGAATTTATGGTCATAAACCGCTGTAGTTTATTGTTTAATACATTATAATATCAAAAGAAGTATAAAAACTTCAAATAATTTTACTAAAAATGCAATCTTAACGTATAGTTTTACATTTAAAGAAGACGACATTCATAATTTCAACTTTTCAGGAAGTTACTTTTCTCTATATTTTAATCTGAATTTTATACATAATCTTAAATGTACTATTAATATATTGTAAAAATAATTAGAATTTACAATTTAATTTATTTCATAATGTAATGGTATGGAATCTTTCTTTAGAAAATCCATTCATTTCGACTAGTTTAAGACGATGTATTGAAATACTTTCCAAAAATAAATTCCCGGAAGGATGGATCTTTTCAACAATGTTTGAACAAATTTCAAATTTTTTGCGATAAACGGCTGTATTTTATTGCTTTATACAATAACATGTCAAATGAGGTATAAAATCTACAAATAATTTTAATAAAAATGCAATCTTAATAACGTATAGTTTTGCTTTTAAGGAAAACGACATTCATAATTTCAACTTTCAGAATGTTCCTTTCTCTATATTTTAATCAGAATTTTTTACATAATCTTAAATGTACCATTAATATATTGTAAAAATAAATACAATATACGATTTAATTTATTTCATAATTCAATGGTATGGAAACTTTCTTTAGAAAATCCATTTATTTCGACTATTTTAAGAAGATGTATTGAATACATTCCAAAAATAAAGCCGACAAGGGTCGATCTCTTTCAATAATTTTTAAAACTAATTTCAAATTCATGGTCATAAACCGTTGTAGTTTATTGTT
>JAJOZX010017158.1:0-42500 GCA_023014485.1 Bathynomus jamesi
CCCCCCCCCCCCCCCCCCCCCCCCCCCCCCCCCCCCCCCCCCCCCCCCCCCCCAAACTTAATATACATTGATATATCATTTAAAATAGAGATATTTTTCGTAGCTGACTGTTTGTTTTCTCTCTCTATTTTAAATTGGGGCACATAGTTTCGTGTGTACATATTTTGAAGGTGTAAATAAACTTCCCATTTCGATGGATAAAGAAGGTTAAATAAAATGGCTTTCGAACAAAAGTCTAAACAGACAAAAATGGTATCTGTTTTAATTGTCTTAGAATCCATTCATTCTCTCTCTCTCTCTCTCTCTCTCTCTCGATGTCTTCGAACAATGGTTTATTATCGACCCGCGCGGTCGATCCCTCTGCAGCATCTCGCCTCATTTCGGGATTTGGTGGAGGAGAGAGTTGATTTTCACTGTCCCACCGCAGTTGGGACAGTTCAGAATGTGCCTCCTCTCTCATTCCAGTGTGTTTTTATTTAATATTTAAAGTTTGGGACATCCCTCCAGTATTTTCCATATGTATACGGTCAGAGTTTACTCCAGACCCTGAGAGTTTTGTGAGGAACAACAGTATACCCTCATTGTACTGCCGTTGCTGATATATGCTTTACGTTTGGGGATAAATAAGGAAGTCAGAAAATGGTTAATTCAAGTAAGCAAAATTTTATTAGCAACTGTTAGTGGTATACCGATTAATCTGCATCGGCATAATCGGCCATTTTATGAGCATCGGCATCGGCCAAATTTATCCGATTCTCTTACCGATTCTTTGACATTTTAAAATTTTTATTACAAAACAAAATTATATTTATAGAAAATTGAACAGACACAAAATACTATTTATGATCATTTATACTCATTTCAAAGTGTAATGGTATAAAATACAGTTTTCACTTACAAAAAAGATAAACCTTAACAGGTTGGTACCATAAATTTTATACCCATAAATTTAAATTTTTTCTAACTAGCTAATCTCTAAATATTATAAACTATTGTAATCTCCTACTCTATATTAATAATAATTCTATATTAAATTGTATTTTATAATTTTTATATTAAACTCTTATGTTGACTAAGTATTTTAATAATTTTATAAACCCAAATTGTATACCCATTTTTTTTTTATTCAAATTGGCTATCGGAGACTTGAAGTTTTAATGAAAAATTATTATTGTTTACATTGTTGAAGAAAGAAAATACGTTCAACATAAGGAAACCAATATAAATATTGGTATTCAATTTATGAAACCAAAATAAAATTTTATTATTATTTTACTGAGTAATAAAACTTTTTCACATCATTTCAGCTACGGTATAGGAATAACAAATTCTGGTAATGTATATTGTGGAGTGAGGTGGAAGGAAAAACATTTAAACAAATTTGAAATGTAAAAATATGAAAACTAAAAGTTTTCGCATTAGATTAGTAAAATTTATGAAGGGAATTGATTTTTTTTTAAATCTTGGCAAAGAATCGGCATCGGCTAAGTTTTGGAATCGGTATATCACTACTAACAGTACACCACAGTACAGTTACCTACATGCACTACAGTGTTTACTAGATATCATTTGAGACAATTTGCGGCATCATAGCTTCTAATTCCTGCTTTCGATCCTTTCCACTTGGAAAAGATAGCCGTTAACTGTTGCGCACTCAGTTTTGTAGGTGACCCAACCGAGATTTGCATCAAGCACCACCCCTCCCTCAAAAACCTCGTTTGTGTAGTTCCAAGGCTTATATATGAGTGTAAGTAAAAAAATATCCGCAAATTGTCTTTTTTCCCAGATTTGTCTACACTGATTGTTGGCGGCGCTGCAGTCACTGAGCGTACAGATCGCTGCTTCGTGGGATTGAGAACTTGGCACTCAGTTGTTCAGTTGTAATCGCGCTGTAAACAACAAGGCCGCACCACTTTCCATTTGCACCAAAGAGGAGCAGCAACGCGCTTGCGTTCATTTTTTTATGGGTTGAGGGCGTAAAAGGGGCTGAAATTCACAGAAGATTATCCGTACAGTATGGTGATCAAGTTTTGCCACAGCGGAGTGTGTTAGAATGGATCGAAATGTAAAAAAATGACCGAACAAGTGTCGACTTAATGGTCGATGTGAACTGCCGCCCTGAACGTTCTGCGTCAGCGACACTCGTTCGGCCATCTTTGAACATTTCAATCCATTCATACACGCTCCGCTGTTGCAAAACTTGATCACCATACTGTACAGATAATCTTCTGTGAATTTCAGCTCCTTTTACGCCCTCAGCCTACAAAAAATGAACGACAGCACGCTGCTCCTGTTTGGTACAAATCGAAAGTGGTGCGACTTTGTTTACAGCGCGATTACGACTGAACAACTGAGTGCCAAGTTCTCAATTCCACGAAGCAGCGATCTGTACGCTCGGTGACTGCAGCGCCGCCAACAAACAGTCAGGAGTGTAGACAATTCTTAAAGGAAAAGACGGACAAATGCAGATATTTTTTTACTTAATCTCGTAGATAGCTCAGAAGATACAAACCTGTCACATGATTAGGGCAACAAGTTAAAATTAAAACCATGAAATACTTTTTGAAAGTGACAAAAAAAAACGGCTGTTTTCTCTACTTGTCTCTTACTTTCTTTGGCCGGCCGTACGCGGGATCGTCTCGCGATTTGGGTCTGACGATTCGAGTCGCGTGTGATTTTACATTGACAGAATGAGAGCCCCCCACACACTGCAGCGATAAGTCGTCAGTCGCGAGACGATCCCCCCCGCGGCCGGCCTAAGTTCATTAGTGAGGAATTATGAAATTTTTAGTGAGGAAATTTTCAAAAGTCCTCAGCGTGTGGAGGGAACTCTAATATTATGTATGGCTCACGTCTTCTTTTCAGAGAGTAGAGTTTCAGGGTTCCGACTATTAGTCTTCATCTTTTCGTTTCCTCTATCTTAAACGTTAAAAGTCGTTTGTACGGTTTCTACGTTTGCACTGTCTCGTTTTCCAGATGGGCTGGGCTCGCGAAAACTGATGAATTCCCCTCGACGTGTTCGTTTGGTGTTATCTCGTTCTTGTTGCAGTGTTTTGCATCCTTTATTTTGTAGCTTCTTTTTGTTACCATATCTCGAGCATTGGAATTTTTCTTCGTTGAACTTCATATTGTTGTCTTCTTCCCACTTTAATCACGTTTCGGTGTTTTGTAATTTTTCTATCACCTACATTTGATACTTCCTCGCATATCTTTGCGTCATCCGCGAAACACGAAATATATATATTATAAACCAATTTTTTTGAAAATGTCCAGGCCACCCGGGTTTTTTGGGTATTTTCAAAACCCCGCATGAAAGTGGTGAAAACTGGGTTTTTTTCAGAATGTTAATAAATAATTAAACCACCTATTTTTTTGTACAAGCTAAATTATGATTATGTAGGATGGCTAATTGGCTATGCATCTAATAAGAGGGAAGTTGAAGCAGTTATAAGAATCATGGTTTTAGGCAAAAGGTAGTAGTACTATAATACAGTTGGCTTCATTATCACCAGGGTTGTGGAGTCGGTCCAAAATTTTCTGACTCCGACTCCACACATTGTAAAAAATCTAAAAATCCGACTCCGACTCCTCACATTTTAAATATACGACTCCGACTCCTCTAGTGTTTCACTCTATAATTATCATAATAATAAGACATTTCATCACCACCACATGAATCGTCAGGTTACTTTCTAGAATAAGGGAACATTCAAATATTAAGAAGGATATTGACTTGTAGATATTATCATATTAAGGGATTTTTATTTTTTCCTATAATATATATATATATATATATATATATATATATATATATATATATATATATATATATATATATATATATATATATATATGTTAAACACAGACCGTGCATGGAACAAGGAACTCTTCTGGGAAAATTAAATCCACTATAGTCCGAATAAGTAATGGTAAATGACAAATACCATAGTTTTTTTCCTTTTTCATGATTTTAGCCCGACGTGGGCAACTGGTCTCTCGCAAAGAGATCCCATAAATATAGCTTCCCTCACCAGCTATCTGCAAAGCAGACAGGATCCAGCTTTGGGACGTGGATCTAGGGTTTAAAGCAAACCTAGATCCCTACACTCAGAACCTATATAAGTAAAAGACTCGCTGCATTCACGTCGTGTTGAATAAATCAAAGAGAAAGGGGGTAACTATTGTATTTTTAGCCAAAAAAACCAAAACTTAAACCTCAACCGGGACATTGAGCGTCCACTTTTCAAGGCACGAAACACGTCCGTTTAGTATACACAAACTCAGAATGGTTCCCTGAGAACATTATATGTTAAACACACGGTCTGTGTTTAACATATAATGTTCTCAGGGAACCATTCTGAGTTTGTGTATACTAAACGGACGTGTTTCGTGCCTTGAAAAGTGGACGCTCAATGTCCCGGTTGAGGTTTAAGTTTTGGTTTTTTTGGCTAAAAATACAATAGTTACCCCCTTTCTCTTTGATTTATTCAACACGACGTGAATGCAGCGAGTCTTTTACTTATATAGAGGTTCTGAGTGTAGGGATCTAGGTTTGCTTTAAACCCTAGATCCACGTCCCAAAGCTGGATCCTGTCTGCTTTGCAGATAGCTGGTGAGGGAAGCTATATTTATGGGATCTCTTTGCGAGAGACCCGTTGCCCACGTCGGGCTAAAATCATGAAAAAGGAAAAAAACTATGGTATTTGTCATTTACCATTACTTATTCGGACTATAGTGGATTTAATTTTCCCAGAAGAGTTCCTTGTTCCATGCACGGTCTGTGTTTAACATATAATGTTCTCAGGGAACCATTCTGAGTTTGTGTATATATATATATATATATATGGGTGGAGAGGTGGGCGACGTCGGTGGGTTTCCGCCTCTCCATCCCTAAGTCCAAGTGTATGGTCTTCAGTAGAAGAAGACCCACAACCCTTCCTCTACCCTCTGTTACATTATATGGCAGTCCTCTTGAGGTGGTACCCTCCACGCGTTTTCTGGGCATGACCCATAGACCGACGGCTCAATTGGGTTCCCCATCTCAAGCACTTAAAGCAATCCCTTCGACGCCCCCTCGCTCTCCTGGATCACCTCTCTCACACCACATGGGGTGCAGATCGACGCTCTCTTCTTCGCCTTTATACTTCCATAGTACAGTCGAAGCTGGACTATGGTAGCGCAGTTTATGGTTCAGCCTCCAACGCCCGCCTCCGTATCCTGGACCCAGTACTTAATAGAGGCCTCCGCCTCGCCACCGGTGCTTTCCGCTCCTCCCCAGCCTCCAGCCTCCAGCCTCTATGTGGAATGTGATCATCTCCCTCTCGCCCTCCGACGGGGTCTACTACTCATGCGGACATACCTCCGTGCACAGAGGCTACCTTCTTCGCTTCTGGGCACGGCGATTTTAGAACTACCACCTCAGGGACGGAGCTGGCACTTCACTGAAGCGGTCCGCTCTTTCCTTGATCTTTTCAACATGCCCGCCCCCTCAGTTATCCCCATTTCATTCAGCATCTACCCTCCTTGGATCCTAACCCCTATCAAGTTCTGCAAAGATCTGTGTTTCCTACCGAAGACTACCACGAGCGCCATGATATACAGGTCACTTTTCCGCGAACACGCAACCCAACACCCGGACGCAATCGCCATTTACACGGATGGTTCCCGCTCGGAAGCTGGTGTGGCCTCCTCAGCGGTGATTCTGTCCCAGCCGCTCTCCCGGAGCGTCGGCCTGCCCCGCGAGGCCTCCGTTTTTTCGGCGGAACTTTTCGCCATAACGGAGGCCCTCGATATCGTGCGCACCCACTCTGCCAGCTCTTTTGTCATTTATTCGGATTCCCAAAGTGCACTTCTCTCCCTAGAAAGATTTAACTCCCCTCACCCGCTCGTCTGTACCATCCAGCAGACCTTCCACTCTTTAACGATCTTCCAACATAAGACAATCGCATTCTGTTGGGTCCCGGCTCATGTCGGCATCCAGGGTAACGAGGCGGCGGACCGCACAGCGAAGACGGCCTGCTTGCTGCCGGCCTCCTCCCGACCCCTCCCCTTCTCCGACTTCTTCCCGGCTTTCCGCTCCCACTTCCGCTCCATATGGCAGCGGGAATGGGACCAGGCCACACAAAATAAACTCCACACGATCAAACCGCACATAGGACACTGGGCTTCTTCATTCCACCGGTCCCGCCATAAAGAAGTAATCCTAGCTCGTCTCCGCATAGGTCACACCCGCATCACCCACGGACACCTTATGGCGAAATCGCCAGCCCCGCTTTGCTCTACCTGCCATACCCCTATCACTGTCTTACACCTTCTGGTGGAATGCTCAAAGTTGTCCGCTCTCCGTCGCAGGTGTTTCCCTCTCTCGGCCGAAAACCCCATACCCAACTGCCTACGATCTATACTCGCCGACGGCCCCCCACTTTTCAGCAGAAGCTGTTTTCCTTTCCTTACTCACTCCCATCTGCTCCATCGTATCTGAAACCGTACCCCTCCTACCCATTATCCATCGACTGACCCTTACTCATTCCCCTAGTCTACCGCCCCTAGCACAGTGACATCACCCACTCACGGCCTCGCCGAGATATGTACCGTCTATAGGTACGAATCGGCGGTAAATCTGAAAAAAAAAAAATAAAAAATAAAATATATATATATATATATATATATATATATATATATATATAAATGAAAAAGATTCTCTTAAACATAATTAAGGTCTAACCAGTAGTAGTCCTACTTAAAATTGAATAACCCTTAACCTAGTGGCTATAACCAGGGTTGTGGAGTCGGTCCAAAATTTTCCGACTCCGACTCCACACATTGTAAAAATTCGACTCCGACTCCGCCCTGAAACGTGCGACTCCACGACTCCGACTCCGACTCCACAACCCTGATTATCACTCATATTTTAATTACCCAATTTGAAAGTGCGTCACGGGGGATCATCCCAGATAACTTACCTCCGTGGCCCCAACCGATAAACTGCATCACGCACCCAGGCATCTGCCTCCTCTCATCGATTATCAAATGGTATATTTTATCATTGGTGTATGTTATTAGTATATATTATCACTGATATTGTATATATTATTTTTATTATAGTATTTCTGCCAAAATGAAAATAGTCTCTCCACTGAAATACTACAGAGTTAATAGTAATAAATATAGCTTCAAATTAAACGTAACTTCGATGTTGTATAGCGTAATAAAAGGTTTTTTAAAGGATAATAAAACACTTGAGCGCGTAGTACTGTATACAAGTTTATAAAAAAATACCAATGGACATAAATGAAGTAATATAGTACATTCAAACTAAGAAAATGTCATAACCTTTTTTGAGGTTAAATTAAAGTACAGAATTAATTATGAGGTGAAAACGTGCAGCTAATTTCTTTTTAAGAACAGCTTATACTGTATTCAAGTAAAAGTTAATTGTGTTGTTATTTTCCCTCATCTGATTTCTGTACCGGTAGTTAAATTTGGTAACAGTAAACCCCAGAAATAATACCCCAAAATACGCAACGATAACCCAGTACTGATTATTATTATTGTTATATGAAAAACCCACTTACGTGGGCAAAATACTGGGGGGGTTTTAAGCATTGTTTTTTTTTTTTTTTTTTTTTTTTTTACAAAGCTGAGTGGGTGGGCAAAAACGGGTTACCCACTTTGGTGCCAACCCTGATGAGTAGCCTAGTGGTTGAAACATTGGTCTGCTTATCGGGTGGTGGTGAGATCGAGTCCGGGCGAGGACTTTGTAATTTCTAACCGCCATTGGTGGGGCGTGGTTGGATTCCACGTTAAACTGTCGGTCTGAGGTGAAGTGACGAGCTCGATCTTCGTCAGAATGAACAATTCGAGCGGAAGCAAAACCAAGGTGTATACCCAAAGTATAATAGTGTTCCCCAAAACGTCCCTATTTTTATTCGCTCATTATTTATAATGGATGTATATTTTTTTATTTTGGTTACTACTTCAGAAAGGTAACAACAGATTGGAGTTGTTCTTATTTTGCATATACGGGTATCTACAGTATATGCATATACCCATATACCTATACATTTCTAATTTTTTTGTACTTAATAACTAATAAATATTGTATATTAAAATAATTTTTTCACCATTTTATAATTAAAGCAAAGCGGATACCGTTACCAGTATACTATCCCAGTAAGGCCATAGAAGGCCTTACTAGGCTGTCGTAGTTAAGGAAAGCCGTCTAGTGTTCAGCAGGATGAAGTACCTCCACACATTGCTTGTGAAACTCGCTATTTTTTGATGAAGAATTTTTTCCGGGCGATTGATCTCCTTTCATGAGCCAGTGGAATGGACCCCCTCCACCCCCTCCATGTTCACCTGACCTCACACACCCTGACCTTTTTTTTTGTCGAGTTACCATAAAAGACAGGATTTATTCTGAGCCTAAGACACTCTTTGTGGTAATGAACATCATCCCAGCTGAACTATTTCCAAAAATTATGTCAAACATTTGGGTAAGGTTGAATATTGGGTGAGAAAAAAAAATGGCGATTACAATGAACAGGTTGTTTAATTAAGATTAATTAACTCTTATGTTTTACGTACCTTTTGCGTTTGTCTTTGTGTCTAAATTCCTTTTTTTAAACTTAAACATTTATTTATAAATAGAGACCATTTTGGGGACACCTGGTATACTGTGTGTGTGTATATATAAGCACACCGGACAAAAAATTAGTCACCCCTCTCAGAATGTACCTAATAACGTGTGACGGCGCCTCTGGCCTTGATAACCGCACGAATCCGGCGAGTTTAGTATGCGGAGGTACGCCTGCTGGTTCAAATTCATCGTCACTGGAACGAGAGGGCCCATTTCGTGGTACGAAAAACATCCCCAGAATATCACGGAACCACCTCCAGCCTGAACAACACCTTCGACGCATTCAGGATTAAAGGCTTCATTGGACCTGCGATGTACTCGTCGCCTCCCATCATTGGAGAACAAACAAAAACGGGACTCATCGGACCAAATTACACGTTTCCAATCTGCCGCAGTCCAGTTTTTGTGCCTCTGAGCCCATTTATAACGTGCCAAGTTGTGACTTGCTGTTAACAGCGGCCTCTTCCGTGGTACTCTGCTCCAGATGTCCATCGCATGCAGTTCTCGTCGCAATGTCCGTTCGGAAATTGGTCGCTGGAGAACCTCATTGGTTTCTTGGAGCAATTGTTCTCTGGTTTGAAAACGATTTGCAGTTACTAGACGAGAAACATGGCGGCGGTCCCTATTGCCGAGAATTGTTTTCCGGCCACAGTTACGCCGTCGATTTTCAGTTGATTGCGAACTACACCACTCTTTGTAAACTCGCTGGACAGTACGCGTTGACACACCAACAAATTGGACTACTTCAGACATTTTGTGTCCGTGGCTCTGCCAAACACGATGGCTCCTTTTTGCCACTGAGTAACGTCTGCCTCACGACCCATTTTGCAGACTATATCCAACACACACTTTGTTCTTCACCACCTCACGAAACAGATCTGATCCTGTGTGCTACGTCACCGCTACTTGTCACTTACCAATGCTACATCAGCGCCCTCTGTGTGACCTTGAACTTCCTACTATCGGTGCTATTAGGGGTGACTAATTTTTTGTCCGGTGTGCTTGTGTGTGTGTATATATATATATATATGAAAATTATTTCACGAAAGTAACACGTGAAAAATATTTATGATGAATAAAACCACGAAGGAAAGGAAACACAAAATGGTGCTCAAGCGCTTTCGTCTAATGACATCCTCAGGAACACTGAGTGTTCCTGAGGATGTCATTAGACGAAAGCGCTTGAGCACCATTTTGTGTTTCCTTTCCTTCGTGGTTTTATTCATCATAATATATATATATATATATATATGCACCAAAATAACACGTGACCTTATTAATAAGCAAACAACCACAGGAAAAGGAAACACACAGTCCGAGCGCTTTCGTGATATATTCACATTATCCATATTATATATAATATATATATATGAATTGTTGGTAGATAAATGGAACTTTAGGTAGCTTTGCGGTTAAGACGGTGGCTTTTGATCGGGAGGTCGTGAGATCGAGTCTGGGCTAGGACTTCGTAATTGCTGACCACTCGTAGTGGGTCGTGTTCGGATTCCACGTTAAGCCGTATGTCTAAACCTAAAGGTAACGTAACGAGCTCGACCTTCGTCAGAGTGATGAGTATTTTAGGTTTTACGCAGTACGGCTCCGTGGCCCGTGTACGAGGTATCTGAACCGGATGCGAGTATAACGTAATCGGATTCACAGAAGTGACTTCGGATCTGGGGCTTAACATTATGGTAGGTGAGAACAGAGATGTATAACTGTAAATATTTATTTTTTTGTTTGCTTCCGCGCATAAAGGAAGCTGATCGGACGTGACGGATGTGTTCACGGACGCTGATTTGGGTCATCCGGATATCGCCTGCGAATATTACAGAAGCCCCTCGTCTTTTCCCCATTTCGGGTGGATGGCTCTTGTATGCAAATACGAACTTCCTCGTGACTATTTTAGAACGCCCTTTTTTTTTTTTTTTCGGGGGGTTGCGGGGCTTTTTTTTTTTTTTTTTTTTTTTTCGATCTTGGGTTTCTGATGTTTACGTACCGGTGTAGCGGTTTTCCAGTATTGGTTTTTGGTGTTAATTTATTTTTTCCCCCACTGTAGATTTTAAAAATATTTGATGACTCCCAAGGTTGATTTACCAATGAATTTTTTTTCCCGATGTTGGTTTTTGGATGACGGTTGGTTTTACTGATCTTCCGTTTCCAGTGTTGGTTTTACGAATGTCGCGATTTTTCAGTGTTCATGAATCATATTACAGTTTGGATATTTTAGAGTTGGTTTTGCGAAATTACCTTTGTTTTTGGTTTGTGTGGTTTTTAACATTAAACTATCAATTTTTTTGTTTTCGTATTTAACCAATATCCGATAGGATTTCTTTCTTTTATAGGGCTACATCTTGGGTAAGTCGCGAGCCCGCTTCTCGTTAGATCAGCGGCGTTACCTCTGTTCATTAGCTGGATGGGTGACCTCTTCTTCCGCGTTCAGAGATGATGTATGACCCATGGTTCACATCCCACGTTAAGCTGCGGGTCCCCTCCGTCACATGACCCTTTGATGTTGAAAGGAATCACACGAGTTTGGAGAACGGTCACAGGGAATATACTGTAGTGATCAGTTCATTCATCGTCTCCATTCTTTACTTTATTCATCATTCATTCACTGAAATGAAATAGTTAATTATTAATGTAAAAAAGACAAAGGTTAATTACATACGTACAGTTGGTTAAAAAAGTCCTCTTACTGTTTTAAACGATATTTATTCGGAAGAATTTTTTTTTAAGAGCGCAGGGAACTTTTTTGAGTTAACTGTATGTACAATTGTACATAGGTTTGAAAACCTGATTGTAAAAGTGATCTAGCTTATCTGAATTGAGGGATTTATTTGGGAGTTTATTCGTTTTCTGTAATCGTTAGAAGGGGGGACCCTTTTTTTTTAGGTCGTATGCTTCACTAATGACGCTTTAATGATATCAAGTAAGTCCAACCTGTGATTATATATAGGTGGTGACCGAGTTATGTGACGTCTGTCTCGATGATAGGCCGTAGCCTTAAACTAAAAAAAACCGAACGAATGGCTTCAGGAAAAAGATTATTTTGGCTCGCGGGAGAGTCTATCTCTGTTGGCCCCCTGTTTCTGTCAGTCGATTCGGCATTGTCGGCCCGCAGACTCCCGATACGAGTGTGTATCCGCGGGGCCATTAGTCGAAAACGGTGATATAATTATTACTTAATATGATATTGGAGTTTGCCCAGTTTACTTTGTCGTGCGTTATAGTGACGGAGAGGTCCTCCTCTTTGGGCGGGGGGGAGAGTAAGGGGTGTGATGTGAAAATACTCTTATTTTAGAACTGGCTGTGCGGATTGATGCGGTTTGGGTTATGCCCGATTTTAAAACCGTAATGGGCACTAACTGAGGTTTATTGCGCGGGTGGACTGGGCACAAAATCAATTTTTGTATAGTCGAGGATGTAATCTGCTTGCTTTATATACTCGAAGATGTTGCTTGAATCGGGACGTTTCTCTCATAAAGCGATAATATTGTTTCCTCACTCTTTGCCCCGTTTCTGTACCCCACTATACCCATTATTACGCGAGAATATTGGTCCCACAACCGATATGCAAGTTTCAAAATTGAAGGTCTGATGCTCGTTCAAGAAGGTTGGCACATTCTCGCGTGAAATAACTGTGCGACAAGGTTATCCCGTTAAAACAACAACAAAAATGCAGCCAGGTCTTGCTTTGGGTACCAAAATACCAAAATACCCATCGTAAGGTGTGGGTACAGCGCGAAAAAATCCGACTTAAAATATCTGCCACACTTCAGTGATGAAAATGCAATATTTATAAGACTTAAAATACGAGATAAACATTGGATTTGGCTCTCCCTTCGAAACGGTTCTGTCACAGCCCAAAATATAGATTTTTATGAGGGGGTCTTCTTCAAAACACTACCGGAAGTGGGGCGAACCTTCTACATAGTGATTCGATCGCACCTACAATAGATACAGGTCAGCCTACATATTTTTGTTTTCCACTTGAGCCTACTTTTACTTGTATTTTGTGTTGGCTTTGGTTTGTAGAGATGGGTATTGACTCGGTTGTGGGGGACTATATATATATATATATATATATATTATATATAATATTTTTATGCCTTTGAACAACTATTCAGGATCGACGTGTGTTCGAACCTCCACCAACCCCTTCCAGCATCCCGCCAGATTTGGGGAATTTTCTGAAGGAGAGAGTTGCTTTCAACTCTAATCCTGCACTCTCAAACAGTACGCATGGCTGGTCAGGGACTTTACACAGGAATCTGGGGTTGGTATTTCAAGGTAAAGTTGGTGTGCTTGAGGGTTTTTGAGAGTTTTAAACGTGTAATATATATATATATCCCCACATCGAGAACTTTTAAGCAGTTGCACAGTAAATTTCGTAAATCGTTTTTTATGTCAATTTGAAAAATTATTTATTTATTATTATTTGATGCGAATCTGTAATGAGTCAGCCACAAAGTAGAGTGCGCACAGTTAGCGGCTATCTTTTCAAAGTGGAAAGAATCGAAATAGCGCAAAATTCCGTATTACCAAAGCGGGAATGAGAAGCTTCGATGTCGCAAATTGTCTCCAGTGATAGTTAACTGTAGGTGTTTGTAAGGTAACTGTACTGTATATAGTTAGCTCGTAAAATTTTGTCTACTCGAATTAAGTTTGATTTCCTCACTGCTTTTATTTACTGCTATACTCGAAGCGAAGCGTGTGTATCAACAATGGCGATATAACGAGGGTATACTGTGTAGTTCCTCGCTAAACTAACTTTTTATAGTTTTGGGAAAACCCTATTATATATATATTATTTATTACTGCGGGTGGACCGTACGAACTTGAAAATTTTCATGGCCTTCTCGATATTAATATATTTCTTAAAACTTAATTTTTTGTGTGCGTATACAAACGTGTACAATCGTGTACACAAGGTTATTGTGGCCTTGTTTTATTTGTGGTAGACACACTTGCTTGTTCAATACTTCAGCAGGCCTTCATGATCGTCTTTGAGTAACTAGACTGTGTGTGTGTGTGTGTGTGGTGTGTGTGTGTGTGTGGTGTGTGTGTGTGTGTGTGTGGTTGACTTGAATATGACAGTTATTTATGATTGTAAGTTTTTCTCTTTTTGATCATTTATATTTAATAGTTCGAGTTTTTTATTTTATTTTTTAATATTTAAAGTTTTTTTATTTTTTATTTTAGCGGATTTTTTTATTATCGAATTTAAATACTTTTGCACCGGTTTCATTATTATTACTTCTCGTTTTGGTGACATTTCCCTTCTCATCCGCGGTCCGAGAATGGGAATGCTGCGGTGTTAATTCTGAATTGGGGAAAGGGGTTCCCTGATAGGAAAATGTAGGGCTGTGGCGAAATTGCGCGCTCCTCGATTGGGTATTTTTTGTAGGGAATCCTACTTTTGGGTATCGATCGATTTGAGGATTTCCTCCTCTTTTGAGATTCCCATTTTGGATTCCTCATTTTTGGATCAAGACTGGAATGGGAATGAAGATACCTTTAGTTTTCGATGTTAAATAATTGTTTTCGTCATTAATGAGGAACTAATCATTAAAATGACGGAGAAGAGGATAAGCGACAAAATCGGCAAAATGCGTTTTCTGTTTGAAAAGACACCTTATTCTTTCCTCTAGTATCTCTAATTCTCTCCCACTGCACTACTCCAATTATATTATTAAGTTAATTTTAACTTGGCTTATTAAGCGTTTTAGGGTTTGATGTAGGCTAGTTTTAGTTTAGATCTTGGTGTAGGCTAGTTTTAGTTCAGATTTTGTTTCGGCCTACCAAGAAATGAAAATTGAAGCCAATTACTAAGCCCTGTAGCCTGTTTGAGGGCAGTTACAGTCGACAAGCATTAGCCAGGTGTCGTACGTCACTAGGCCAAGACATTTTGTATATGGCCTACTCCATGCCCGCAGTATAGTCCTTGAACGCGCATGACCCCATTTTGTTTGTCGCCGTGGCACATGTTGGCACTGAAGGGACTACTTTTGGTTAAATTGTAGTCCTCTCAAAGGTGTGTCTAGTAATATTTGTAGGCTTTGGGCCTATACAGTACTTTACGAAGATATACGGTGTGGAATAGGCTTTATTGAGATTTTCAAGTAGGTTTAGGTGGTTCTCGTGCAGGGTCTATCGGAAAGGAGGAGCCAACTACTAAAGTTAAAATTTAAATTTAAGTTAATACAATTTATTTTAAAATTAAATACATTTTAATGATTGGCACTTTTTTCGTTTGCTTTAATTGTGGTTTAAAGCGTTGTGGCACTGTGCCACGTACCTTACTATTAAAAAAAAAATATATATATAATAATAATGGAGGGATGGATTAAAAATTAAATAGTTTCTAGTTACTTGCTATAGAATTTAGAAGCTCTATCCATCCCCCATTTTTGGGATGAGAATGGGATGCGAGTGTGTTGGGGTTTATTGAGACGTTGAATAGATGATGTAATTGTCGATTGTCTGAATTTGGGGAGGTAACCTCTTTCATGTTATATTTTTATGGCGTTTTTCATTGGAATATTTTTGTTTTATTTACTGCTGATATATATATATATATATATATATATATATATATATATATATATATATATATATATATATATATATATAATATATATATATATATATATATATATATATATATATATACCGGGTGTCCGAGAATTATCTGTACAATTTTTGGCTGTTATTAAAAGTCAACCATGAAGTGTAGAAATTCCAGTGTTGTCCCATTTTACAGAGAAACTCATTAAGTTTTTTCTGATGACAAGTTTTGACAAGTTTTTCTTTTTTGTACGCGGTGACAGACATTGATGATTTAAAAGCAAGAATCACAGCTGCTATTGAGCGAATTGATGTGGATATGCTGCAGCGTACATGGCAACATTTGGATTATCGATTGGATGTTTGCGAATCACTGATGGTGCACATATCGAATGTTTGTAACAACGTTACTTTAATAAAAGAAACTTTTGAAAATACAGATTCTAAATAATCTTGTTTAAGAATTTTACGTGTGTTATCAAGAATTTTATTAAAAGATGAAATTGTACAGATAATTTTCGGGGACACTGGAATTTCTAAAAAAACTTGTCAAAACTTGGTATCAGAAAAAACTTAATGAGATTCTCTGAAAAATGGGACAACACTGGAATTTCTACACTTCATGGTTGACTTTTAATAACAGCCAAAAATTGTACAGATAATTCTCGGACACCGTGTGTGTGTGGTGTGTGTGTGTATATATAATATATATATATATAATATATATATTAGTGATGGGACGATGCATCGCAATCGCAATCGCGATACAATCGCACATTTTTTACAATCGCAATTGCAATCGCATTTAATGAGTGCGATTGTGAACAAAAGATTTAAATCTCTACAAAAGTTGCTATGAAAGCTGCTCTTTCATGCGTACTTAAAGGAAAGTTTAGCTAACACAATACGGAATAATAATAAATAATAAATAAGTCAAAAACAGAAATGAAAACGGGTTGCGAATTAGTTGAAAACAGAATAAAAAATTGGTTTAATAATAACAATAAGTACACCTCTTATTTGCTCTATGTAAAATTGGAATGTTAAAAAATCAAGCTAACCCTATTGTAGGTAACGCGTTTAGGTATATTTAAAGCATAAATGAGCGTTATGTGAGGCTAAAGCTAAAAACATCGCAATCGCGCGATTTCAAATTCTGACAATCGCAATCGCAACAGCGATTGTATGAAATATGACAATCGTCCCATCACTAATATATATATATTAATATATATATATATTATAATATATATATATATATATAATATAATTAAAATTTAAATTGACTGAAACTCAAGCAGTGTGTCAAACTGGTGATACACACCAAACCTAACCGAACTTTTCTGGTAATGCTGCATATGCATGCCAGAAAGGTTAGGTTGTGTGTATCACCAATTTGACACATTCCTTGAATTTCAATCAATATGTAAATGAATGATGTAGTCGAGACCACTATGACCAAGACCATATTCAATTTTTGCCTATATTCAATATTGTGTAATGCTTAATTCGTAAGCTCTGTATTTAACAACTCAGGAATGAAGATTCTAAAGAGGTTATCGAGTGACAATTGCAAAATTTACTCGTAATTCATTCACAAATTCATAGTTTGTGACATAATTCAGTAGTTAACTGCTGAATTAAAACAAGATAAGTGTTCGTTGCACTTCAAGAATATCAACATACTCAGCAGTAGTGATGTAGGTCACATCTGCATCCGCGGAACATCCGCACATTTTCTCGCGTCCGCATCCGCACTTTGGACTGCGGATGTCGTGCGGATGTGGACCGTTGAGATAAACGTCATTAATAAGCGGAAATTATCAAATTCTATATTATAGAACTAGTTCATTGTGCGCAAAAGTGATGCAAGCGACAAGACGAGAGGCTGTTCTTGTATGAAGTTACCTCTTGCAACCTACTTAGATCCACGTACAAAGCTAAGTTATTTTCACCTAGTACATTAGAACGAGTTAAATCATCATTGGCAAAGCAGTTGAAGAGCTTCAATCTCTTGAATCTGTCGCTTCGCCACCCACCAAAAGAATAAAAGTTTCAGTGACAGAAACCAATACCTTCAGCAAGCAAATCTATCACAGAATCTGTCTCTCAGTTTCTGAGTCAAGCAGCAATGACGAGACCTACGCGATGTCAAAAGATGTAGTAAAAATGATCGAGAGCTATCACCAAGAAAAAACGCCTGGCTGCATGTGACAATCCTATTAGTTGTGGAAAAATACGCAGAATATCTATCCATACTTGAGTAAACTTGCAAGGAAAACATTTAGCCTGTCCTCCAACAAACGTACCAAGCGAGAGATTATTTAGCAGGCTGGATTAATATATGATGAAAAGAGAAACAGACTGGCAGCAGAAAAGCAGAAAAATTAATGTTCCTTAAGCATAACCTTCCTATAATTAAGTTTGAACATTAAACGATGAACATCTTAGTTTACTTTATTTAATTACTCATTTATAATATGCCTAATAAAACTTTAAACTTAATATAAATAGTTATCAAGCTAATTAAAGATCTCTTTCTATAAGGGTGGAGGAGGTTGGGAAAGAGGTCGGTGGGTGCATTTGAGTTGGGTGTCACGTCCCGCATCCTGGTAACACAATTATGGTTTCTAATTGTGGCTGAAACTCAACAATGTAACGATTATTTGCGACGAATCACTAATTGATTTCTATATTAGTTAGATGCTTGTATTATTTTATATGTTCAGAGAAAAGTACAGCAATTATGTACAATTAATCAATTATACTACATTATAGCTACAGCTCTCTCTATATAAAACTTATTATATACGTTAAACACAACAAAATCTCGAATATATCCTAAAAATAACGAAAATGTAGACATCCGCATCCGCGGATGTTGAAATAAAACATCCTCATCCGCATCCGCGGATGTGAAAAAAATGACATCCGCTACATCACTACTCAGCAGGGATATAGTCAAGATCACATGGCCGAGACCGAGACCAGAAAAAGATCAAGATCAGTCTCGAGTCCTACATCACTGATTGCCTAATTATAATATATATATACATATATATATATATATATTATATTATATATATATATATATATATATATATATATATATATATATGTTAAAAACAGACCGTGCATGAACAAGGAACTCTTCTGGGAAAATTAAATCCACTATAGTCCGAATAAGTAATGGTAAATGACAAATACCATAGTTTCTTTTCATGATGCAAGCCCGACGTGGGCAACGGGTCTCTCGCAAAGAGGTCCCATAAAATATAGCTTCCCTCACCAGCTATCTGCAAAGCAGACAGGATCCAGCTTTGGGACATGATCTAGGGTTTAAAGCAAGCCTAGCCCTGCTACATTTAGAACTCAATATAAGCAAAAGACTCGTTGCATATAAGTTTCTCAGGGGACCATTCTGAGTTTGTGTATATTAAACGGACGTGTTATGTGCCTTGAAAGTGGACGTTCAATGTCGCGGTTGAGGTTTAAGTTTTGTTTTTTGGCTAAAAATACAATAGTTACCCATTTTTCTTTGATGTATTCAATCCGACGTGAATGCAACGAGTCTTTTGCTTATATTGAGGTTCTAAATGTAGCAGGGCTAGGCTTGCTTTAAACCCTAGATCCATGTCCAAAGCTGGATCCTGTCTGCTTTGCAGATAGCTGGTGAGGGAAGCTATATTTATGGGACCTCTTTGCGAGAGACCCGTTGACCACGTCGGGCTAGCATCATGAAAAAGAAAACTATGGTATTTGTCATTTACCATTACTTATTCGGACTATAGTGGATTTAATTTTCCCAGAAGAGTTCCTTGTTCCATGCACGGTCTGTGTTTAACATATAAGTTTCTCAGGGGACCATTCTGAGTTTGGATATATATATATATATATATCACACGATCTTCTGTTTATTTTATTTTAAAATTTCAAGTTGTTTTTAGTTCATTTGCCGGTTTTCGGTTGAGGAGAGAGAGAGAGAGAGAGGAGAGAGAGAGGAGAGAGAGAGAGAGGAGAGAGAGAGGAGAGAGAGAGAGAGAGAGAGAGAGAGAGAGAGAGAGAGAGAGGAGAGAGAGAGAGAGAGAGAGAGAGAGAGAGAGAGAGAGAGAGAGAGAGAGAGAGAGAGAGAGAGAGAGAGAGAGGAGAGAGTATATGAATTATTGTGGTATTGTAAAAATTCCAATTATTTTTTGCAATAGTTTTTATGAATCGGTATAGGTGAATACTGAAATGAAAGTATGGGCGTGGCCTAACATTTTTAAACCTGTTTCATAACCGGGTGCCGCGAAATTTTCATACAAATGGTAAAATAAGTATTTGAAAAGTTACCCATAGATATGTAAATTTGAGGCGAAAATATTTGTGTTTTGGGGGAGGGAGGAGGGGGGGATCTGAATGTTGAATAGTGGAGACAAAACTCCTCCGCACTCAAAATAAAAACCTAAATTTAGAGGGCTACGTCGTAGCCAATGTCGTAACTAGTGATGGGACGATACCAAAATTTTAACGATTCCGATTCCGATACCACTAAAAATCTCGATTCCGATACGATTCTCGATTCCGATTCCGATTCTCAATATTTTTAAATAATTCTATACTTGTTTTTCTGGAAATTGTCATATTTTACTCTGGTAAGATTAACTATTTACATTATGAGTATGGTATATAAATTATAATAGATTGGTTTAAAAATAAAAATCAACTGTAAGTTGTAACAATTCATTTTAATCTTCTCGATTACACATCATGGATATACATGTTTTAATGTATAGCTACAATACAATAAAAATAAAATTTGTTATCCTTTCATTTAAATTTTAAAGTTTACATTGCAAAACTGGTTCAATTAAAAGTTAAAGAATCGTTTTAAGAATCGGAAATCATGGTACAATTCTCTCGATTCCGATTCCGATTCCTGAAAAATGCTCGATTCTTCCGATTCTCGATTCCGATTCCGATTAATCGTCCCATCACTAGTCGTAACACCGCTTACCGTTGATCAGCGAAGTTAAGCGACATTGCGTCTGGGTAGTAGTTGGATGGGAGACCGTCCTCCGTGTCCAGATTATGTAACGACCCGTGGTTCGGATCCCACGTAAAGCTGTAGGTCTCCTCCGTCGTATGACCTTAGATGTTGCGAAGAAGGTTAAACAAAACCAATGATTATTATTCTAAATTTCGAACTTATAACTTCTTTTTTGAGGGTGCATTCTTTGGGGGGGAGGGGTTGCTTGTTTTGGGTATCAAAGCTACTTCTTGTAAGATGATATAATGACTTCTTTAGATAGAGGAAATTGGTCTACAAAAGTTCTTTTTTAAGTGATTTGAGGCAATAGAAGATAATGTTTCTTTGTATAGAAAGTTGCGGGAAGTCTTTGTTTTGTGTGCAGGGTGCCGCCAATGAAAGAAAAGCAGATGGCACTCGGGTGTCTTGAACCAGACATGGTTTGGAGCCACTTTCGTAAGCTGTGTGGGATAGCTTTGGAAATAAATTTGGTAAAATTTAAGATTCACGACAATGAATTTTTTTTTTAATTGAAAATAGTGACTGACCTTGACCTTGACCTTGACCTGACGCAACTGAATCTAATTTAATATTATTATCATCATCATTATTAATGCGTAAGGCGTAAAATTCATTGTCGTGACTGATATTTAACCATAAAATTTGATGAAGGTATAAAACCAAGTATTCTTTTTTGCAAATAACATTGGAAAAAAAAATGTTAAACCTAGGTCTTTTTTTCTATACACACTCTCATCTTCTATTGTACTTCACAAAAGGTAGCTAATTAAATGATGAGAATGATTCAAATAATGGGACTTTGTCAATGAATTACTAATACTGTCAATGCTTTAGTTTAAATTGATGGGCGATACAATCGTGTATTTATATACAAGGTGATTACAAATGATCTTCCCGATTTTAAATATGAAAAAACTAACAAAGCTACAGCCAAAAGCAAGTTTTTTCTCGTGTTGAGGGTATTTTCTTTCTTCAACAATGTCAACAACAGGGGGTCGTTGTTAATGGTAGTGAATCGAGGTGGTTGGTTGTAGGTAGCGGTGTCCCACAGGGTTCAGTGTATTAGGCCCATTGCTATTCGTAATTTACATTAACGACATAGATGTAGGATTGACTAGTAACGTGTCAAAATTCGCGGACGATACTAAAATAGGCGGTAAGGTTGTTAACGAGGACGATAGAAATAGGCTCCAAGACGATGTAAATAGGATTATGGAGTGGAAGGATAAGTGGTAGATGTAATTTAACGTAGACAAAGGTAAAGTTTTGCGTATAGGTTCTCGTAACAATAATTATACGTACACGATGGATGATAGAGAGTTAGCGAGCGTTGATGAGAAAGTAGATTTAGGCGTACGCGTATCTAAGGATTTAGAAGTTAGGAACCATTGCCTGGAGTCTTGCGCAAAAGCTAATAGGATGTTAGGCTTCATAGCGCGTAATTTCGAATTTAAATCGAAGGATATTATATTGCCCCTTTACAAGTCCCTAGTCAGGCCTCATTTAGAATATGCCGTTCAGTTTTGGTGCCCGTATTTGCGTGAGAATATTGATAGGTTAGAAAGGGTTCAGCGTCGCGCCACGAAACTAATTCCGTCATTGCGCAACAAGCCTTATGAAGATAGGATTAAAGAGTTAGACTCGCATTCACTCGAAACTAGGAGAGTAAGGGGGTAGCTTATTGAAGTTTTCAAAATCGTTAATAAAATCGATAACGTAAATTTTGATAAACTGTTCACTTTCGATAATAGCAATACTCGTAATAACGGATTTAAGTTTCGTGGCAGACGTTTCATTACTAATATCGCTAAAAACTTCTTTACATTTAAAGTAATTGATAAATGGAATAATCTTCCCGCGTCAGTCGTGAACTCTACCGGCGTTAATGTGTTTAAGAACCGTTTAGATAGGAATTTTAAAAATATTAACGTTGTTCAATATAATAATAAAACAAGATGTAGCTCGTAGCGTAAACTAACCCACTTTTTGTTATTTTTTTCCCTCCTTATTTGCATGTCTGTAACTCTCTCCATTGCATATCTGTAGTTTGCATGGTGTGATAGTGTTTGAGTTAAGAATGTGTTGCATGGTTTGTAATGCGTTCTTATTTTACTTCTTTTCATCTTCCACCCCTTTCCGGCAGAGTGGGCTGCATCCTCTACAGTGGCGGCTCGTGACTTTCAGTTATGGGGGTGCTGCCTCAGAAATTGCGAACAATTGTGTCGATTATATATATATATATATATATATATATATATTATATATATATATATATATATATATATATATATATATGAGAGAGAAAGTCAAATAGATAACTACTCACTACTGTCATAAAAATAAGTAAAATAGTATCATAAAATCAATTATAGGTAATTACGCTTAACGGGTAATTTTGAATTTGCCAAAAATTTTATTTATAAACAAATTCCATTCTTCTGTTTTTATTCTGAGCGAAAAAATATTCTAAGAAATGAAAGCTATATATTGTAAATAATCCAATTATTATATAATTAACTTCAATCTCACGACAAAAAATAAATGATAATGAATCATTGATAAATGCAATCGGAAATTAAATTTCGAATTAGCAAACGATACAGCAACACAACTACCACGTCAAACAAACAAATCGGCACTGCTCTGTCCACAGTGCTTTGGATCCTTTAAACCCGCGATTCTGACTCGCTCTTCGTACGTCCGCCACCGAGGTTTCAAGCGTTTCGAACAAAATCTGGAACTGTTAAGTACGCAGTTCCACGGGAAGGCTGAAGCTACTTTCGTGATTCATTCGTTCGGCATTGAAATAGTTTAAGGAAAAAAGGATATAATCTGATTTAAAAACTCAAAGTTCATTGAAAAAAAACAATCAGAGAGGCTATTTTAAATATTTAAATATAAAGATCATAAGATCATGGGGTGCTGCAGTTCCACAGTGCCTACCTGCGAGCCGCTCCTGAATTATTCCTCTACCTCCCTATGGAGTAAAGGACCGGTTTGCAACAGCTGGAAGTATTCTCTTCGACTATTTTTCCGACTTGTCGGCAGTGGCCGGCGGATGATGATGGTGTCCTTTCTCTTTTTCTGAATTAATTTTAACCCACGAGTGATAGGTTTTGCTACTTATTTAACCCTTATTCTCTTCTTTTAACCCCTTACTTTCTTCTTTCTCTCGGGCTAACCTTAGAGTGGATCTTACGGTCTTTGTTAGCCTTAGCTTCTGTAGAACAGCAACAACAATTTTTCATTAAAATTTCATGTCCCTTGTATGGGCCATTTTGAATTTATAAAATGGATATATAATTTGAGTTTATAAAATTATTAAAATAATTAAAAGAAAGTCAACATAACGTGGTTTAATTTAATATATAATTGATAAAGTACAACTTCATATAGAATTATTGTTATTAATATAGAGTCGGAGATTACGATAGTTTATAATGATTAGAGATGAGCTAGTTAGAGAGAGTGTAAATTTATGGGCAACTTGTAACTTATTAAGCTTTGCCTTTTTCGTGAATGTAAAAATATTTTTGTAATTACACTTTAAAATGAGTATAAAATATCAAAGTAGTGTTTTCGGTATGTTAAATTATCTATAAATATAGATTTTGTTATATGATAAAAATTTAAAAATGTCAAAGAATCGGTAAGAGAATCGGCTACATTTTGCCGATGCCGATTAATCGGTACACCACTAATATAACTACGATTTTTTTGTGAAAGAGGTTTAAGTATAGCTGCGGAAATAAAAATTTAAAGGAATGTCGGGTATGTGGGTATTCAACTGAAGTTTGAATGCCATCTCGCGGTAACAAGGTAGTCTAAAGGGATTTTAGCAGCCTTTGTGTAAATCAGGGGTCGGGAACATCGAACAGCTTGAGAACCACATCAGGTCGGAATGAAAAGCCGCAGGTATAAAGTTTTTTTTTTTTTTTTTTTACTAAATATAATGAAATATACAGTCCAGCGATAAATACATAATTTAATATAATGAATTTTCCCGTTTTGTATTAATGATTATAAATATTAAAACTAATAATAGTAATATTATTATTATTTGAAACAAATGTATTGGATTGCACTCGTCTTTGGTCCACGTTCACGAATTTTTTGGTGAGGCGAAAAGCGTCAGTAAGTCCGTGTGGTGAAGCAGTTGCTCTAATTAAGTCTGTTATAGTAAATAAATAAATTTTTTTTAATAAAAAAAATGGGTTATTTTTTTCTTGTAAATCGACTTTGAAACTAATTTCAAATGTATATTATTGTTATTAAGGATTACCTGAAGATCAGGGCCCCCAGTCTTCTTTAGTTAGCCTTATTATAACGCTAAGTAACGAAAATATCACGACTAACCTAACCAGTCGTTTGGTCAACTGTACTCTCTTGACGATTGGTTAGGTTAGGTCGTGATATTTTCGTTAGTTAGCCTTATAAAGCTAACTAAAGAAGGCTGGGGGGGCCCTGATCTTCGGGTGATACGTTATTAATTTATTAGAATATAAAATTAATTTATATGCTTATTTCTTTGCATAAAATTTCCTTGGGGCCGCTTTTATGCGGTTTACCCCAGTTGTTGTTAAAGACGTTTCAAGTCCGTAGATTAATTTGCCCTTAGCAGAACTCGTATTGTGAGAGGACAGGTTCGGACCACCGATTCATTTGGGCTATATTTTTATAGGACACAGATTGTTTTAAATCACGCGTCCCACCAATAGAAAATACAGTACCAATAGTAATAATAGTAATACTGGTTTATAAGGTAAATAATATGTGAAAATAATAATAGTAATAGAAACACACACACACACACACACACACACACACACACACACACACACACACACACACTCAGAATGGTTCCCTGAGAAACTTATATGTTAAACGCAGACCGTGCATGGAACAAGGAACTCTTATGGGAAATTACATCCACTATAGTTCGAATAAGTAATAATAAATGACAAATACTATAGTTTTTTTCTTTTTCATGATGGAAAGCCCAACGTGGGCACCGGGTTACTCGCAAAGAGGCCCCAAAATATAGCTTCCCTCACCAGCTATCTGCAAAGCAGATAGGATCCAATAGTTACCCCCTTATTCTTTGATGTATTCAATCCGACGTGAATGCAACGATTTTCTTGCGTATATTGAGGTTCTTAATGTAGTAGGCTAGGTGTAAGCTGTAAACCCTAGATCTTGTCCCAAAGCTGGATCCTATCTGCTCTGCAGATAGCTGGTGAGGAAAGCTATATTTTGGGGCCTCTGCGAGTAACCCGGTGCCCACGTTGGGCTTTCCATCATGATAAAGAAAAAACTATAGTATTTGTCATTTATCATAACTTATTCGAACTATAATGGATGTAATTTCCCAGAAGAGTTCCTTGTTCCATGCACGGTCTGTGTTTAACATTATATATAATATATATTTTTTTTTAAACTCTTGTTGACGTCATTTAAAACCTAAATTAATAGAATATTTAAATTATATGGAAAAATGAGGGGTCGCGTGTCTTAATTAAGATACCTAAGCGTCACCACAGGCGAAAACGTGTTTTTGATGGATATCACTATTTTCACCCTTCCTCTATCGCGTGGTTTGGGTTATAATGACCTTACGACACTAGAAGTATGGTTGAAAACCTTATGAAGCGAACTGCTTTTTTCACCTTTATCGCCAGCCAAAAGTTCACCCAAAGTTCGACATAATAAGAAAATCAAAAAATATACAGGGTGTCCGAGAATTATCTGTACAATTTTTGGCTGTTATTAAAAGTCAACCATGAAGTGTAGAAATTCCTGTGTTGTCCCATTTTACAGAGAAACTCATTAAGTTTTTTCTGATAACAAGTTTTGACAAGTTTTTTAGAAATGTACGCGGGTGACAGACATTGATGATTTAAAAGCAAGAATCACAGCTGCTATTGAGCGAATTGATGTGGATATGCTGCAGCGTACATGGCAACATTTGGAGTATCGATTGGATGTTTTGCGAATCACTAATGGTGCACATATCGAATGTTTGTAACAACGTTACTTTAATAAAAGAAACTTTTGAAAATACAGATTCTAAATAATCTTGTTTAAGAATTTTACGTGTTATCAAGAATTTTATTAAGATGAAATTGTACAGATAATTTTCGGACACACTGGAATTTCTAAAAAACTTGTCAAAACTTGGTATCAGAAAAAACTTAATGAGATTCTCTGTAAAATGGGACAACACTGGAATTTCTACACTTCATGGTTGACTTTTAATAACAGCCAAAAATTGTACAGATAATTCTCGGACACCCTGTATATATAAAATATGAAAATCTATTCCAAAAACTCCTCAACATCTTCATTAGCATACTTAGAACTCTAATTTAGCCAAAAATGAACGTTCTAGCTCAATTAATAACAGAGATACTATTGCGAGAATGTTGCTGAACTTTGGAGGCGATTTCTGGCGAATTTTAATTTTGGCGCTTAGGTACCGTAAGACGCGGGACCCCTCAAATATTAATGACAGGCTTTGATAAAGACTAGGCTCAGTTATAATATATTGTTTATTATCTTGAGTCTGTACAAAGTTAATTGAGTTCAGCCCTTCCACGCTGACTTACAGTAGGTTGGCGGAAGGGCAGAAACTATCTGTGCTGCATCGAACAAAGGATTTGGTCTCTCAGATGGCCACCAAAGCGGAACAGAAAAGTCATTGTTGTTTTTCACACGAGGTTCACCGTCATACGCAGTGCAGGCTGCGAGAATGCTTTCCTTATACGAATCTTGCTTAAATGCCGTATGACACGCAACGAGCCTTTTTTTTCTTTCTCTCTCTCTTTCTTTGTTGTAAAGCTTCTCCAATTGTTCATCACTGCTTTCCTCAGCAGAGTTGCTTGACAACATTTCTCCATCGTCTGGAACTTCCGCAACTGCACTTTTTTTTTTTTTTTTTTTTTGAGCCACTCTTAGCAACAACCTTCTTTGCTCGTTTTCTCTCTTGTAACAACAGTAATTTGTACCGAGGATCGAAATAGACCGTAGTTAGAGGAATACCATTTTCTATCAGTTGCTCTTGGCGTTGCCCCAATGCATTTTGAAGCCTTTGTTGCGCCAGACAAGAATCTCCCATCTTTGGGATATTTTTATATCCATTTTTTCAATTCCGAAATCTTTAATTCAGACTGGTTTAAAAATAAATATAACCAGTAGCTTGTCGCATTTTTAATAACGAGAAAGATAGATGTTAAAATTAACAACACTTGGGCATTCACACAATTTAAAAAAAAGTTTGCTATGCCCTATTGGAGAATTTGCTGCCAGTTAAAATACCACCTTTCAAAGTGGTATTACCAAGCGATTTAAAATAGTTCTGGTTCTACTATTTGAAAATTAAGTGATATTGGTACTGGTATAAAAATGTATTATCCCCAATCTGGTACTGGTACCCAGAACCCATCCCTGAATAAAAGCAAATGAACGGAGGATGGACGCGTCTTTTATTACGAGATAAGGACGTCGTGAATCCCCTCATGATGACCAATTTCACGACTCGGCTTCAGATTTTCCCCATGGATCCATTTCACGAGTTATATATTTATTTCACTACGACGAAACCTCATGAATGGGATTCCCACGGTTTTGTAATTTTCAATACTGGCATGGGGCACAGAACTGGTGGGTTTGTAGGAAGTTTTGTGGATGAGAAGAGGGCTTTTGAGGCGATTTACTTTAATTACAGTATATTTTCACTCTGATTTTGTGTTTTATTGGGCGGCAGAAAACACACACACACACACATATATATATATATATATATATATATATATATATATATATTAGTGGTGCACCGATTAATCGGTATCCGCACCTTGCATGCCGATTAATCTGCCATGCAAGGTATTTTCCTAATATCGACATGGCCGATTAATCGGCATGCCAGGTGCCGATACCGATTAATCGGTGCACCACTAATATATATATATATATTATATATATATATATATATATATATATATATATATATATATATATATATGTCTCGTAAGTGCGGACAAGTAGGAAAACTTTTTAAAATTAAATTTCCAAAAGTAATACGAAGTAAAACAAATGTTCAAATTGATGTCTTGTTTTGGGACGTTCTTGTTTTGGGACGTTCTTGTTTTGGGACGTTCTTGTTTTGGGACGTTCTTGTTTTGGGACGTTCTTGTTTTGTTGCAGGTAGAATAACACGCAATGGCTAATATAGAAGCGAGTTAAGTGTAATATACTAATTAAAATGACGTCGATTCTGAATACTTTTAGATTTCGTCCTTTCACGTGGGTAGCACACAGTTTCATGCTGCCACCACATAACGCATAAACGTCCGTATAACACACAAGTTCATTTCCTCTCTCAAGTTATAATCTACGCTTTAATGTTTTTACGAGTCGTTCTATAATCTTTCGGTAATTTTTGTTAAACCATAGATTCCTTATCTGATTTATCTGCTAGGTCTGACTTATCTGATAGGTCGTCCGGTGCTAGTGTCTCCAGCAACTGATACAATGAGAAAACGGAACCTCTCTGAGTTTTTGCTGGCTTTTCAAGAACCAGCCGTGTTTTCAAGGGAAAACCAATGTAGCCTATCCCGTTAGCTGGTGAGCGGTTAAATTCAGGGGAACCACCACCACCTTTAAAGCAGTCAGATTTGGTTGACTCCACCCAATCATTTTTTAAAAATATAAGCCCACGCACGGTTTGATTGGACGGGGGAATCTTGTGAAGTACTTGACCACGGTCTTCTGTACGTAATGTTTACATAATCGATTTGGCTATACTCGCTTGGATAAGATAAGCGTTTTGTTGTGTTACTTCGAAATTTCGTCTAAGCTTGTTTGAGTGCCAATTGTCTTGTGCTGTGATTTTTATGAAAGGAATATACGAGGGACATTTTCAATTTTTTAAAGGAAATTTTAAAATATTGCTTTTTTTTTTTTCCCCTTGAAGTAAATAAAGAGTATAGCTTGGAACTAAAATTACCCTTCGTTCCCTTATTTGAATGTACTTTGTTTTTAAACCTGAAAAAACTGAAAGAGGAGTATAAAAGTCATCGAGATCTGAATAAAGTTTCTACAAGAATTCATACTTTGAAGGAGAATTACTGAGCAAAAATGCACTTAATTCGAAGAAGGGTAAGTGACCTATCAACTGTACAGTGATAAAGTGAATGTACGCAGAAATTATACCGTTTCAGTGAGACAAACCGAAAGGGTTTTGGTTGAAGAGAAAAATTGGGTGTGTGCCACATTTCCACCTTGGAGAAGAGACGCGCATTGACTAAATATAACTTGCGCGTAACAAATTAACAATTATAGTACCCGGGTATCTGCACCCTATCGCGCGGTGACATGTACAGTATATAGTTCGATTGACATTATGTGGTACAATTTTACCAAAATAATATGACACAGATGCTAATATTCCAAAACCTTGTATGTAGCAAAACCCTAATTTAAGGGAAACAAAAAAAAAAAATGTCGAAAATAGAGAACTTTTACAAATATTTCAAACCTAATTTGATTGTTTTTGTACGATTATCTGGCGACAACAGTTAAAACAGACAAACAAAAAAATAATCCCAACAGCTAGATTTGTTTCGGGGGTAGGGGGGAGGTATGATGTTTCGATAAATAAACTTGCTCTTTAAGTATTATTTTATGACTGAGGTAATTGATTGACACGCTGTTAAGATGGGATTAAAATTTAATTCACACACACACACACACACACACACACACACACACACACACACACACACACACACACCTAATTTCCAATGTTGTGCTGCTTAGCTCATGACAAGCTTCAAATGTAAACTTAACTAGAGATGAATTTGCTTACCTGGCTTTCATATTGTATGCTTCAGTGCATCTGCCCTATGCAGTGTGTTGTAGCACAGAAGCTTCTTCAAAATGTGTTAATTTACGTCTAGCATGCAATCTATAATTAATGCTATTAGCTCTGCACAAAGGTCCAAAAACAGTTTAAAAGTCTTTATTGGGGTAGTGTGTTTCTTCAGGCGTATGTTAATACATGTGTTCAGTTATTAACATGCGCTGCGGGTCTTTACATATAAAATCCTTGCAGAGGAGCTGTGTAGTTTAAGGTATATTTCTGTGTTTCAAAAAGCAAAAATGAGTGCCAAAGTTCAGTTAACAACAGAAAAAAAACAGTCGATTGTAATATGAAAATAAAAACCCACTCTAATAGACAGAGTTTATTTCCACAACAATTTCGACGCCCACTGGCATCCTCCTCGGGTGGATACAGAAACACGAATGAACCAAAACAAGAGGGAAAAACAGTCCAGGGACCGACCGTTAAGAAATTCGCACCTAGGGTAGATCCCATTCTCCCGACACCGGGAGTTTTAATTTGTGAGAATGTACTTATAAGCGGACCCTGTAATAAAATGCCCTTCCAGTGTCGGGAGAACGGTATCTAACCTAGGTGCGAATTTCTCAATGGTCTCTGGATTGTTTCCTGATCGGCTTTTTTCATTCGTAATAATAAATTTATAATGTCTGTAATAAATAATTATGCAATATTAAATGTAATAAATGTAATAATTATGAAAAAAAAAAATAGAATCTGTATGTTTAGAACAGGAAGATAGTTTTAAATTTGTGCGAATGTACTTAATGAAAATGCCCTTCCGGTGTCGGGAGAATGGGATCTACCCTTGGTGCGAATTTCTTAACGGTCGGTCCCTGGACTGTTTTTCCCTCTTGTTTTGGTTCATTCGTGTTTCTGTATCCACCCCAGGAGGATGCCAGTGGGCGTCGAAACTGTTGTGGAAATAAACTCTTGTCTATTAGAGTGGGTTTTTATTTTCATATTTTGACCTTCACGTAGAAAAAAAAGTGTTTTTTTGCAGTCGATTGTAACTTTGAGAAATGAGGGCCAATCACTGAGGCAAATTGCAAAAAAATTAAAAGTTTCTGTGAATGCGGTTGCTTGTGCCATTAAACAGTACGAAGAAACTGGTCAAAATAAAGAGAGAAAAAGGTCAGGGCGACCAAGAACCACAACAGACTCGGAGGACAAGTATATCCGAGTCACCAGTCTGCGCAACAGACGCCTCACAGCACCTGAAATCAAAGCCCAGCTGAAAATCTCCAGAAGTACAACAGTTTCAACATCAACTGTTCAGAGAAGACTAAGAGAGGTAGGATTAAAAGGACGAACTGCAACAAAGAAACCAATGCTGAGACTCCAGAACAAAAAGAAAAGGCTAGCCTGGGCTAAGAAACACCAAAAATGGACTGTTGAGCAGTGGAAATTTGTCCTTTGTACTGACGAATCAAAGTTCGAAGTTTTTGGATCCAAACGCGGAGTATTTGTATTTTGTGCGGCGCGGAGCGGGTGAAAGAATGACACAGCAGTGTGTTGTGCCAACAGTGAAGCACAGTGGAGAAAGTGTGATGGTCTGGGGATGTTCTGCAGGGGAGCAAGTTGATCTCCACAAAGTCACTGGAATACTGAACCAACGTGGCTATCACAGCATTCTACAGCGCCATGCCATCCCATCTGGACTGCGACTAGTTGGCCAACAGTTCATAATGCGGCAAGACAACGATCCTAAACACACTTCCAAGCTGTCAAAATTACCTGAAGCAGAAAGAACTGCAACGTCAGCTCAGTCATGGAATGACCAGCACAGTCCCCGGATCTGAACCCCATCGAGCTAGTGTTGGATGAACTGGATCGACGAGTGAAAGCCAAGCAGCCATCCAGTGCTCAGAAGCTCTGGGAACTCTTACAAGAGTGCTGGCAGCAGCTTTCACCAGACTATCTTCTTTCTCTTGTTGAGCGCATGCCACGAATTTATTCTGCTGTAATTGCTGCTGGAGGAGGCTATTTTGATGAATCTAAAATTTAGACTTCGCTTTTGGTAAATTGTCCTGATTTGTTGTTATTTAAGTTCCCATGTTTGTACTTATGCATTTGTGTCATGATAAATTAGTTAATAAATAAAAAAAATAAAACTTGAAATTTATGAATATTTCAGGGTGTACTTAAACTTATGACTGGTAGTATATATATATATATATATATATATATATATATATATATATATTATATATATATATATATATATATATATATATATATATATATATAACGTAAAGAACGACGCTTGTAGAGAAGACGTTCCGCGCAAGATGAGGAGGAGAACGAACAAATGAAAAAACGAGGTAACCACCCGGGTGGTTACCTCATTTTTTCATTTGTTCGTTCTCCCTCCTCATCTTGCGCGGAATATTCTTCTATACAAGCGTCATTCTTTACGTTAATTACACTGCGTGTTCTTTGCAGTTCAAATATATATATATATATATATATATATATGGGAATTAACTCAGAATGGTTCCTTGAGTTTTTTGATACACACAGACCGTGCATGGAACAAGGAACTCTTCTGGGATAATTAAATCCACTATAGTCCGAATAAGTAATGGTAAATGACAAATACCATAGTTTTTCTTTTTCATGATGCAAGCCCGACGTGGGCAACGGGTCTCTCGCAAAGAGGTCCCATAAATATAGCTTCCCTCACCAGCTATCTGCAAAGCAGAGAGGATCCAGCTTTGGGACATGGATCTAGGGTTTAAAGGGTGGGGCTAGGCTGCTTTAAACCCTAGATCCATGTCCCAAAGCTGGATCCTGTCTGCTTGCTTTGCAGATAGCTGGTGAGGGAAGCTATATTTATGGGACCTCTTTGCGAGAGACCCGTTGCCCACGTCGGGCTTGCATCATGAAAAATAAAAACTATGGTATTTGTCATTTACCATTACTTATTCGGACTATAGTGGATTTAATTATCCCAGAAGAGTTACTTGTTCCATGCACGGTCTGTGTGTATCATATATATATATATATGTGTGTGTGTAACTGGTAACGTGATCGATTTCGTTCGGTTATCGATTGTGTAGTTGTAATAAGGCCGTGAATGAGGATGCACTTTTTAACTACATAAAACACGTTTCCAAACGCGAGTTTATGAGTAATACGTTTGGGTGCAAGTCGGGGGCGGGCCGAGGATCTTAGGTTTTGTGCGCAGATCGGTTTATTTTTACACACACACACACACACACACACACACACTGTGTAGGGTTGCCAGGTTTTTCAAATGCCCATGCGGGCCAGAATTTTTTTTCAAATTGGAACGATTTCTTCAACGGTTACAACAAAGAAAATTAGAAAAATTTTATTACAATAATATTTAACAATTAAACATCGTGAATAAATTGAAATTATTATACATAATATTGAAATTCTAAATCAATTCATCCCTAAAAAATTTGTTTAAAAAATATTTTTTGTGGGACATTTTGAACGCGGGAGTTCGACGCATCAAATGTGGGACTGTCCCGTAAAATACGGGACGTCTGGCAACCCTAACAATGTGTGCATTTCCGCATAAACGAAGTATTGAATTTTTTAAGTCCGTATATCTAAAAAACTAATTAACCAAACCTAATTTAACTTAACCTAACCTTGGTGTCATCGAACTGAGAAGCGCGTGATATAAGGCACGCAGGATCGTCTCGCGACTTACGACTCTGGTCGTGATGACTCACGTCGCGTGTTATTTTACATTGACGGAATGGGAGCCCCCGCACACCGCAGCGACAGCGATGCAATTCCCCAGAACCGCGTTCCGAGGTACCAAAAAAAAATTGCCTCGCTACATCCGTGAATTGTCACCCATACGACCTCTCTTATGCCAAGTCGTCTACGCAAGTCGACGCAATTTGTAGAAAATGGGAAATAGTGTATTTTTGTTTAAAAAATAATTATTTTTTATTACGTGAATTTAAGAAAGTGTCAATATGCGGCCTAATACCCCCAGACCCTTTCAAATGGCCCTTCACGAGTGAAGCTTTGGGAACCACCCCCGCATGCATTGTTAATACAGATATCTTATTATATAAATATTCCATTGACATTTAGGTCAAATTCCTATTCCTTCGAGCCTGTCGTACGTAGTGTAATGATATTCAGTATAGTGTAACAAAATATAGGTCATGGCTAGAGGTTACTTTCCTATTTCGGGTATATTGCGTAACAATTTTTGAGCCTAATAATGCCTAAAAGTGAGGATTATTTTAGATAAAAAGTAAATATCAGCAGTCCAATGAACAACTGTATTATATGGAAAGGTTATTGTAAGACCAAAAGTTGCAAAATAGCGTTATTTATTTATTTTTAGCGACAATTTTCACTCTCGTAAAATACCTCATCAGTGGCGTATATACTCGTACATATTATATCTCTCGTGGACGGATACTACAGATCGTATAAAACGGCTAAAGGGCGGAATAAGTTTTAGCCCCTGGGCTTATGAGGAGTGAATGAGTGGGCGGAGTTTAAGGCATTCCCCCTCCCCCACCAATGATTGGAGTGGCCCCTCCCCCTTTCTACGTCCAGAAATTGAAGGGTTTTAATGTGAAGTGAGTGTTCGATTCAAAAAGGTTACGCGCATTTGTGGGGTTAAGGGGCCCCCAGATGGATGAGAAAGATGGGTAATTCATTTCGGGCAGAGGGTCAGAACTCCGTCCTTACGTACCATTATGGTACCAAGGGTCACGGGTGTGGGAGAGCTGGGTTGCGAGTTGTGACACCTCATTTATCACTGTATTATTCGATAAGACATTTAATTCCAATATCGTATGCGGTACTTACTCGGTTAACCGTGACTGAAGGGCAGTCCTTGATCACGGATAATCCGGTTTCACGGTTAACTCGGTATACCCCGCCGATGTGTGGGTGGTGCAGCCGCTGCTGCGCCCCACCACACTATTATATTATTACGATATAATATGAGGTAAAATAGTTTTTACTCACCACAAGACGTGAAGATATGCCAAGCCATAAGTGAAGTGCGCGCGAGTACTGTACTCTATGAAGCGCGGAGAGACACTGAGTCGCGTTGTGGTGGGCTGGCGCCGGCGGGAGGCGAGCGTGGATGCAAACCGCAACAAGTCACGTTTAGCCGGGTGTCATGATCACGGATAAGTGCAGAATGGTCACAATTAGTAAATGACGGTTGAATGGATCACGGATAACCGCATGAATGCTGTATAAACAGAGGGTCGACAAAAGTTAAATAGACACCACGATGATTGTCCTCGAGAAAAAATAGCAAAGCCCATCAATGGAATGGCAGAATGTGCGTCACTTTTACGCAGTGGAAAGGGGAAAGCAACACGATGTTTAAATATGTTGTCTATATATTATTATTTATTAACTTTTATTATCAAATAAAAAACTATTGAAAAAAAAAACAACAACAGAGGTGTCTATTTACTTTTGTCAACCTTTTGTACAGTCCGTTACCATAGAAAAACTATGTTCTCTAATTTTGATTCAGGTTTATAACTGATCATGAACATTGATTACACGACTCGAGAGAAAGTAAAATTGCTTTCATTACGTGTAGCTGTATTCCACAGACGTTATCCCGACAGACCGAAGCTAAGGCCGGCCGCGCACGAGATCGTCTTGCGACTGACAACTCGAGTCGCTTGTGGTTCGAGTCGTCACGACCCGAGTCGCGAGACTATCCCGTGTGCGGGAAAAGTACTGAAGCAGTTAAATGATGTCAGTAGTGTTTTGGTCAGACCTCGTAGTGGAAAATCTTCGTCCCTTTATTGGTGAAAATAGTTCAGCAGTTGCTCTTGCTAACCATCAAAGTAGCTCCTGACGATCATTACGAAAATTTGCCCAGGAGGCAGGAACCAGTCACGTGTCTGTGTGCAGATTCTTGAAACGGCGTAAGTTTTACCCATACGAAGTTAGTATGGTTCTGGAACTGCGTGGGTATGACACCGATCGCGGGCTGAAATTTTATGAATGGGTCATTATACAACGGGTGAAAGAACAACCCCACAATGCTCTCCTATATTTTATCGAATGACGAGTCGTGGTTTCACCTAAACGGCGCCGTCAGTCGCCATAATTTCTGATATGGGAGCGATGATTATCTACATTGGACTGAAGAAAGATAACGGACTCGGATCGATCCAAGAATTATGGTTTGGGCTGCAATTCATGGCGACGTACTTTTGGGTGACAAGTACTTAGCAACGCTCGAAGAGAGATCTTACAAACTTAGCTTGATGAAATGTATCCGCAAGCCCGAATGAACTTTTGGTTTTAGTAACCATGTTCGAGCATGGTTAGATGTTAATTTGCGTTTAGGGTGAGGATTGGATGCCGTGGTCCGGTAGAATAAACGCCCCGGACTTCTCAGGTTTATCCCCGCTGAACATTTTTTTTTTTGATGGGGGTGGTCATTTAAAAGTCGGTTGTTTAACAGAGCTATTCAACAGTTAGAAAACAACATACAACAACAATGTAACAACAACAACAGCAAGGATGTTCAATGTAGCTTACGTGATCGAATTAACGTGTGTTAAACAACTGAATAGTATCCAATTTCAACATTTATTGTCTTCATAACAAATAAAAATAATTTATGGCGACTAACTTTTGGTATACCCTGTACAGTGTATACCCCCCCCACCCCCCCCCCCGTGTGTGTGTGTGTGTAGTTTATAATGGAGTCCTATTAATAAATTACTGACTAGATTTTTTATTGGTCTTCCGGTTTCTCATTAAAAACTTCACAGGTGTGTGTGTGTGAACCTCGTATTTTATACTGTACTTTCTTTTTTTTAGTTGTTTTGCAGCTGTGATCATCGCCACCAAATATCGTACCAAAGTACTGTAATTGATATCATAGTGTACCCGTGTGTATGGTATATTAAAACTTTGTTCACATATTTGTCTGAATTCTTTATTAATTGGAATGGTGTGTTTTGAAGAACAGCACGCCCTCTGGTATCACTTTTGAAGACTCCTGAAGACTGTTTACTATTGGACTGTTATCGTAAATTGTGTTTGTACGTACGTACATTCCCGTTTTCAAGCGTGTTGTGTACATCCCCCCACCCCTTCCCGTCTCGTTCCCCACTGGGTAGGCCAGGTTAGGAGCTGGGCGGACCTCGCGGAAAGGATGGCTTATTTCGATATGTTTTTCTCGCCTCACAATCTTGTCTTGGGAGTTGAATTGGAAGGACGGTTTCACTCGTAGTCGATCTTGCTATCCTTACTTAGTTCCCCGGGTTGTAGAACCTCTGTCAGGTAGTTTAGTAGGGTGTGAGAAGGGAGTGGTACGTTCAAGATGGGGAATATAGTGACGACGTTGTTGTGTTTTAACGTAATAAAACGTTGACGAGTGGTTTAAGTTTGGGATTTAAAAAAAAAAAAAAAAAAAAAAAAATTTGTCCGTTGGACTTTTTTGAGGCAACAGAAAGCGAAGTTGGGGCCGAAGATTTTGTTGTGCTTTGAATTAAGGTTATTGTATCAAATGTCACGTTGAGTGGTGGTGTTGTTGTTGTAGATCAGATTAGAAACTTCGTGTGTGTGTATAAATATATATATATGATTGCGTGTAAGGCACGTAGCCTCGTGCATTGCAATTAATAATTATTGAATTGTTCATGCGTTTGGAGTTAATATTTTGTATCTATTTGGATTCGATATTACCATATGTTCACTGTTGGCACTCGGTGCCATTCTGAATTTTATTATCGTTATAAACTAGTTATATAAATAATTAAATAATATAACTAAATTTGTAGAAGAGGCCCGTTCGCCTTTTAGAACAGTTGACCTGAGAAATTGGTTCTTTCTGGTTGGATGTAACAAATTATTTTTTTAGGCTTAATAGGCCCTGCAGTTTTAGGCCTCAGGATTGATTTGGTTTTTAACTGGCTGATTTTACTCCAACTGTTTTTGTTCACTTTTAGCAGTTTTTACGAAAGGATTTTATCATCAAGGTGGTTTTTCTTTACGCAAAATATTTTTGTTTTAGGTTTTTATGATATTGTTTTAAATCCTTTAAAAACCTATTGATCGTTGTTCGGTGAAAGGCTTTGGTCGTGTGTTTGTCCGTAGGTTCAAGGTTTTTCTTATAAATTATTTTTATTATTATTTTTAAGTTACACCTTGTATTTTTTTTTTTTTCATCAAACATTTGTATCATTGATGACCCATATTACCTTTTGCTTCCGGACTATTTGGGGTTATAATTACTATACTATAATAAGAGAGCTGTCCGTCTGTCCGTCTGTCCGTCTGTCTGTCCGTCTGTCCGTCACACTCAGAAATTGTGAGAAAAAATTTCAGAAATTGTATTACGGGCGGAAATGTGAAGCTCAAGATTTTCATGACTGTGTTCTTTTCTGTAGTTTAGCAATGGGGGAGGGGGTTAGCCCCCAAGTTGTGTGAATGGGGGTGAGGAGGTTTTGGGAGATACCAGATTCAGAAATGTTGACACAATGTGAAGCTCAAAATTTTCACGGCTGGGTTCTTTTTTTGTAGTTTAGCCTGTCTAACCGTCAGCGAAGCGGCGGGAACTGTACTAGTTACTATATACTTCAGTACCGTCATTGATCATAATCACGTACTACTAAATGCTGTACCGTTACAGTACACTGTACGATATAATGATATCAGTTTCAGTGGATGAAGTTAGGTTGTGGGTAAAGTGCAGTCGACAAACATGACCAGCGAGTGTCTCGCTTGCATTGCGAAACTTGACTCTCTCGTCTGTGATCTTTTTTTTACTGAATAAAGTTGTATTGCGTTTGGCAGCTTCTTTGCAGTTCAGTTGAAGGATTTGCAACAATTTTCTTTCATTTGATTTAATGAAATAAGTTTTTTACGTGATATTTTTTAATCTCTCTCAGTATATTAAAGGTCTTTTCATTCGCCTCCGTATTGGGTGGGGAGACTTTGGTTGAGTCTAACCCTCGCTTTATTTTCCTTATATATACACACACACACACACATATATATATATATATATAGATATATAGATATATATATATATATATGCCCGGTTAGGTCAACTGAATGCCCGATTAGATTAATTGAATACCTGGGTAGGTTAATTGAATGCCCGGTTAGGTTATTTCCGTTAAGCTAACGAAAATATCAGACTTAACCTAAACCAATCATCAAGGGCGTACAATTAACCTAATGGGCATTGAACAACCTAATCGGGCATTCAGTTGACCTAACCAGGCATATACTGTATATATATATATATATATTCATATATATATATTATATATATATATATATTATATATATATCGCGTTGAACATCCACCCCGGCAACGCCGGGTCGCTCCGCTAGTTTTAATTATATGTGAAGCTCAAGAGTTTCATGACTGTGTTCTTTTCTACAGTTTTATTGACCAAATAATTAGTCATGAAAATCTTAAGATTCAGAAATCTTGACACAATGTGAAGCTCAATTTTCACGGCTGCGTTCTTTTCTGTAGTTTAATCGCGGTGCTGGGGCCTTACGGCCCAGTAATTTTAATTATTTAATTTACTAACACCCAGGTGCACAACCTGGGGACCTAATCAATATGTGTGTGAGAAGTTTCATGTTTGTAACTGCTTCCATTTTGGAGTTATGGCTGGAACACACACACACACGTCTTTATTATATATATATATATATATTATATATATATATAATATATATACACATAATGATAGTTCTAAAGGCCATAAAAAATTAATAATTGGTAATACTTGTTTTCTTTAGTGGCTAATAAAATTCGATACAAAACCCAGTCGTATTTACTAATTGGTAATTTTTTTTTATTTTTCTCCGAGTTTTGTTCGGAGGCAAACTTTTTTCCAAAACTGTTTCACAATATTTTCTTAATCTACTGTACCTGAGGTATTGGGTTGTAAGTTCGTATGCCCGGGTATAGGGCCTACTAAATACTTTTTTTTTAATACCTTTCTTATAACAAGGTTCAAACGTAACCATTATATCATATATATATATATATATATATATACGTTATATATATATATATAATATATATGTAAAGAACGACGCTTGTATAGAAGAAACGTTCCGCACAAGATGAAGAGAGAATGAACAAATGAAAAATGAGGTAACCACCCGGGAATCGAACTAAATTTGCGGCTTCCAGTTATGTATATAGGCAGTAGTCGTCAGGATATAGTCTGTTCGAAATGGCGTTGTGTGTTTGCGTGTGTTCTTGACTACCTTCAGAAACCGCTACAGTCTCTAGGATACACACGAAGTTGATGGTGACACGAACGTGTGTGTAGGGACAGTAGCGGTGTCGCCATAGTTTCAAAAATTTGATTGAGAATCTTTAAATAAGGAAAAGGGGGTATATAATGAAGGTCAGGCTAGGACAGGTTAAATGTTGCCATGCACAGTTGAAATGGTTGCGATTTCGTTTTGTAGCCGATCGTTGTGTGTGGTGGAAGTTCGCACTGTTTATTTCTACTTTTTTAATATTTATAGCGATTTTTTGATGACTTTGCAGTTTTTTTTTAAACAAATGGCGTTGTTTGAAATGGAATAAAGGTTTTGAGGTATAAAAACTGATGACGTAACTTTGACGTTATCGTTATAAAGAGTATGAAGGATGAGCAGTTTGTCGTATTCATTGAGGCCCCCCCTCTCAATGTAACGTTTCTAGGATGTCGAAGGTCAATTTCTCGGAAGCCTTTACAAAAATTTACCTCGGTTACGTTACATTGCTGTCCTCGCCCCGTATCGGGTATAAGTTAACTTCGAGTTGTGTTACTGTTGTATTGGACTGTTGTTTTAATTGTTAGTTAGCATTTTTCGCGTTGTTGATTGTTGGTTGGTGCTAGTGTTCGTTCGTGTGAACAGAATTTTGAATTTTTTGAAGCGTAACCTCGATGTTTTTTAAAGCTCTTTTCAAGGTCTTTGTTAATGTTTTTGATTTTTTTCAGAATATAAAAAAAAAGCAGTAGGATGTAGTCGTATAATTACCGTAGTTAGCAAAATGAATAAGTAGGCCTAGACAATCTATTTACCCTTAGCTATAAGAACGACTTCGAAAATTTGAGCGGACCCGAAATCTCGCTACAGACATGTTGCACTGTACATTGATGGTAAGTATGTTTTTCGTGTCGACCCATTTCCACATTCGGTTTGTTTCTCTCTCTTTTTATCTATTTGTCTGTTAAATGTTTAATTATCTCCTTTGGTAAAGTTTGTCGTGCAGTTATGATTAGGAACTGTGGCTTAGTTTAGGCATATTTACTGCTGCTGCGCCTGCCAATTTTATTGTTCCAAATTATATATGGATAGGGCATAATTAGATGTTATAAGAAATAATAAATGTGTATATGTATAACAGTTCAACAATTTCTTTCGAAACGTACAATACATAGCATGGTACTATTACTTATTATTATTGATGTTGAGGACATGCATAAGGTGGAACAAGAAATATAAATACGCGCATATACGCCTTATAACTTGTTTTTTTTCCGTCCGTCGGTCACTCTTCGGACGTAGGTGACGGTAGGTCAAGCTAGTGGCTCCACTTCTAGGGCTGGGCTGGTGGAGGACGGAGTTGCTCTCTCACGATCTCCCATCGTACATAGCCACGCATACTCGGCTTATCCGGAACTGTCCTGAGCCAGGCCTTTTGTCTTCTTCCGAAGACTTCAACTTTGGCACCAGTGATATTCCCGATGTCTTTAGATACTTGGTTAAATAACCTTGGTCCTCCGACAACCAAGCTACTTTCCTTTAGAGTTGTGTTTGGTAACAGTACACACTATTTCTACTATTTTCCAGTGTTGTTTGGATGATTACTGGGTTCAGTTTGAAGTTTGGTACCAGTTTTCTATTATTTTCCATGTATGGTGTATTTCTCTTTCTTTCCAGTGAATATAGATTGAATTTACAAAAACTTTCCTTGTAGTTGAGTTCTTTGCAACCATTAATCTTGGCTGTGAAATTTTTTTGAATTTCTTCGTCTTTCAATTTCTTCTTTTCTATTTGAGGACGTTCAGGACTGAGCAGTATTCAAGTTTTGGTATGATCAGTGTTTTTAGCAGGGAAATCTTCACTTTTTTGTCCCTTCTTTTAAGGGCTCTTAGTACCTGTCCCGCGACTCTTTTTGCTTTGTTTATCGCTATCTGATTTTGTGTACGGTATCGAATTTCGCATTATCGGTCATAATAAACTTAACCGGGTGCCCCCCGAAATTCATAGATCGGCCCCGGTTAAGAATCGCGGTTTTATCCTCAAAAGACTATTTCTTTCTATATTTGGGCCAAATGATACCCGATTTTCTCCCAATTTATAGTCTTGGAATTTGGGTTAGAAGTCTCAAATTTGCTTTT